>PITA01002179.1:0-140903 GCA_004023965.1 Spilogale gracilis
GGTCCCTCTTACTTGTTTCTACCTTTTTGCCGATGGTCCTTGTCTCCCATGGTGATCCAAAAGTGCGAAATATCACATTTCAGGCTGATTTCATGGGTGTTCATGGTGGTCCTGTAGTGTTTTTTTTGCTGGAATTCAGCTTTCTTCAGGGAACTCCCCGACATGCGGTCACCTGGCCTTCCGCCATCTTGAAGAGCCTACTTCTATGTTTATTGCAGCATTATTTACAATAACCAAGATCTTCCCATGTGTCCACTGATAGATGAATGGAAAAGGATGTTTTCCATATATATTAATGGCAAGATCTCAATTCTTTTTATGATTAACAAGCATGGATATACTTAGAGAGTATTATGCCAAGCAAAGTCAGTCAGTCAAAGACAAATATATGATTTCACTTATATGTAGAAACTAAAAAACAAATTGAAGAAACAGAAACAGACTCATAAATACAGAAAAAAAACCTAGTGCTTGCCAGAGGGAGAGGTGTGGGGGGCATGGGCAGAATGGGTGAAGGGAGATGAGAGGTATAGACTTCCAGTTCGGGAATGAATAATCATAGGAATCAAAGGTACAGCATAGAGAATATAATCAATGGTATTGTATTAACATTGTATGTAGATGGCAGCCTCACTGTGAGTAAAGCAAAATGTATACAGTTGTCAAATCATCATGTTGTACACCTGAAACTAATGTGACATTGTCAACTACATTTTAATTAAAATAAATAATAAAATAAATGAGGGCTAGAGCGATCATGGAAAATGTGGAAACTGGTTTCCTCACCAACTTTAAGTGCCTATCCTTCAAGATAAGTGTTTCATCATTTGTTAACTTTAAGCATGGAATTATCACCGTTATTACCAACATGGAATTAACTGAAGTATTCACCAAAACTTGGAACAGCAGGATAATTAAATGTGATAACTACATAAGAACCTAGTAGGATTATTTTTTTAATTATTTTAGGATTCTGTGGAAAGCTAAATGGTAAATACAGTGATGAAAGGAGCAATCAGGGAACTACAAATCAAAACTACAATGAGAGATGAAATCAAAACTACAATGAGAGATCACCTCACATCTATCAGAATGCCTAAAATTAACACCACAAGAAACAGCAGGTGTTGGAGAGGATGTGGAGAAAGGCAAGTGCTCTTGTACAGTTGGTGGGAATGCAAACTGGGCCAGCTACTCTGGAAAACATTATGGAGGTTTCTCAGAGAGTTAAAAATAGAGCCACCCCATGATCCAGCAATTGCACTAACTAGGTATTTACCCAAAGAATACAAAAATACTAATTCAAAGGGATACGTGCACCCTGAGGTTTATAACAATATTACCAACAATAAACAAATTATGGAAAGAGTACAAATGTCTATCACCTGATGAGTGCATAAAGAAGATGTGGCATATGTATACAATGGAATATTAGTCATAAAAAAAGAATGAAATCTTTCCATGTGCAATGACATGGATAGACTTAGGGAGTATTATGCTAAGTGAAATAAGTCAGAGACAGATACCATACAATTTCACTCACATGTGGAATTTAAGAAATAAATCATCATAGGGGAATAAAAGAGAGAGGAAAACCAAGAAACAGACTCTTCCTATAGAGAACAAACTGATGGTTACTACGGGGTAGGTGGGGCATCGGTGGGAGTACAGTTGTTGTGAAGAGCTTCAGGTCCTGCATGTAAGTGTTAAATCACTAAACTACTCCTGGAACTAATATCACACTGTGTATTAACTAACAGGAATTTAAATAAAAAATTAAAAAAGAAGCTAACAACCATCTACTTTAGTGAAATATATAAAATGGTTATTATAGTATGAGAGGATTGAGAACAGTTGTTATAAGCATTAAACACACACATATAAATAATATGTAAAGCAACACTGCATATACACGTATGATATTGTTGCAGAGAAGAATTTAAATATCTCTCCGTAACCAGGTGTTCACTGGTTATATGGACATTCCATATCAGGTATCCACTTAAGTCCATATAGATGAAAAATGCAAAACATATGTGCAGGGACCCATGGACTTAAAACAACTGAATGATGGATTGCTGACATTAAGAAATTTACAGTGTAATACAAACACTACAACACAACAAATACCCATCATGAAATAAGTGTAAATCACCGAAGAATAAAAAGAATTGCAAAACAGAAATTGCTAAGAGAAAAGAGAATGAGAAATGACTTCTTAATCTGTAAAGTCAGCAACATGAGAAGCAATCACTTCTTGGCAGTGCCTATTTTACCACAGTAAAAGTGTTTTTAGAAGACACAATATTGGATAACTGAGAAAAATGAATGAATGATCAACATTAGAGAGTACCATTTGTTAATTTATCAGATTTATCAGAATAAAAGAAATTTCATATTCCTATTTCTCCTCATATCCTTGGATAGTACCCCACAACACTAATGAATTATGCAAAGTTAACTAGGTTGACCTGTAAAGTTCTTGGCTGTCTGCTTTACTGACTTTTTTTTTTTTTGAGGATTTTAAGTTTATTTTCTGTGTGAATGTAGCATTCAGCTAAATTCATGTTTTGATGCAGTAAGACTGACAAGCTATAAAAAACAAACAGTAGGAGTAAGGCAGTCTTATCAAATGTAAAAGCAGATTTTTAATAAAAAAAAAAACAGCCAGAAGAGTAGAAGTCATCCATACTCTGCTTTTTGAGGTCTTGTTGAATTTCTACAGCAGCACTCTTCTGTTGAAATTAGTTGTACATAGCAAGATAATGACAGATAAAGTAAGCTTTAAAATCCAAAAAGAGAAAAATCCTTTGGTTTTGTTACATAGTTATTCCAATAACCCAATAGGCTTATTTCTTAAACAAATCTGTTCTAGGCTAAATATTTCTAAAGAATTCAGAATAGAACATTTCAAATAGAACACAAGTTATGTGTACTTTTATATTTCAGGGCACTTTAGGGAGATGAACTGTATCTTGAGTCAATCTTTTCTAGAAAAGGCATTCACTAATTTTAAGTGCAACAAAGACACAGAATTATTATTGTAATGTCAATTTTAAAGCCAGAAATGTAAACCCCACTGCACTTTAGGTTTTATATAGGTTTGAATATATTAGGAGTTAGATTACATTATGTAAAATAACTACATAATGGTTAACTTTAATAACAGATATTAATCTTGTTCTTTGATATCTGTATAATAAAACTTATTTTAGTTAACTCATAGAGGATAAAATAGCTTACATAGTAGTTGAATTTGGTTATGTTCTATTTGTACTTTACATTTATAAGGCAACAAAGTTAAGGCTTTGTGACATGAAACGCGTGTCAGACTTCTGTCGTGAGATGGGAAAAAAGTAGTCCTTATTATGAATGGATAAAGAAGATGTGGTACATATATATAATGGAATACTGTGCCTCTATCAGAAAGGATAAATTTTCAACTTTTATAGCAACATGGACTGGATTGGAAGAGATTATGCTGAGTGAAATAAGCCAAGTAGAGAAAGTCAAGTATCACATGGTTTCACTTACTTGCAGTGCGTAAGGGGTAATGTAGAGGATAGTAGGAGAAAGAAAGGAAATGGGAAGTAGGGTAATCCAGGGAGAGAAATGAAACATGAGAGACTTTGGACTCAGAAACAAACTGAGGGTCTTGGAGGGAAGGGAGTGGGGGGATAGGAGAGCCTGGTGGTGGGTACTGAGGGCACCTATTGCATGGAGCACTGGGTGTGGGGCATAAACAATGAATCTTAGAACACTGAAAAAATAAATTTAGAGTCAAAAAATAAAATAAAATAAAAATAATAACCAGTGTTGGAAAGGGGGCAAGATGACGGAGAAGTAGGAGACCCTGTTTCAACGGGTCCCCTGAAGTGAGCTGAAAATCCACCAGAACACTCTGAACACCCATGAAATCAGCCTGAGATGTAAGACTACACACTGCTGGATCTCTATGGGGACAGAAGAGCATCAGCAGAGAAGTAAACCAGAGGGGGAGCCCTTGGGCTGATTTTGGAGGAGAAACAGGAGGGGGAGGGAGTCCCCAGAAGAGACCCACTGAAAAGTAATAAATACCCTAGTACAGAAGTGCCCTGGTCTTGGGGACCAGCATCAAATTGGAGTCTGGTTATATAGCACTAATGTGGGTGGCTCAGTTGGTTAAGCCACTGCCTTCAGCTCAGGTCATGATCCTGGAGTCCCCAGACCGAGTCCCACATCAGGCTCCCAGCTCTGTGGGGAGTCTGCTTCTCCATCTGACCTTCTCCTCTCTCATGCTCTCTCTCACTCTCTCTCTGTCTCTCTCTCAAATAAATAAAATCTTTAAAAACAAAAGGGGGGTCTTAAGGGGCAACTGGTAGAATTTAATGACCATGGGCAAGGACCTAAAATTGTGTCCTCGGACAGCCATAGCCAGCGCCTGCCAGCGCCTGTGAGCCCAGCAGGGACTCCCCCAGCCTACGGCTTTCAGCTGCTTGCACCACTGTTTCCGCTGGGCATGCGCTGCTCACGCCAGAGACCCCAGGGCCTGCAGCCTTCCAGGAGACATGCGGCACTGCGGTGGTGACCAGCATGGGTGTGAGTTCCAGACAGCAGTCCCTGCAGTGGCAGACTCGCCCAAACCAGTATTGCTCGCAGTTCCTGTGGCGGGGGGTGAAGGGACAAGTGGGGGTCTCTGGCGGCCATTGGGGCGGTGACTGAGGGTGCGTGCCACCTGTGAGAGGTGGCAGCGTACAGGGGAGTTTGCAAAGGGGGAGTCTGTGTGTCCCAGACCACCCAGAGGGGAGTAGACTGAGGCTTCTCTCTGAGAAGGGGGTTTGGGTGCAGACAGTTGACTTTGCCCTGACTTTCCGAAAACTGCAAAAAGCCACAAGAGAACAAAAACCTCCAGAGAACAAAAACGTGAGAAACTGGTTTCCATAGAGCCCAGCCCCTTGATAGGGGACAGGGTGGCTCAGCCCAAGCCAGACTGACTGAAAAACCTTGTGGGAAGACCCTCCCCCAGAAAGCAAGCCAAAAAAGCAAGAGGACAAACACCCAAGGGTCTCCATAAAACTGTAAAATCCCAACATCTATGAAAAAACAATATATTAAGCTCCGGGTACTGCCCCCCAAACCTGTATATTTTATAGATATGGCTTTTCTTTCTCTCTTTTTATATTTTAAATTTTAAATTTGTTTTCACGATTCTTCTTCTTTTATTTTTTCAACCTATTATTACAACTTGATTTTAATACAACATTCTATAATAACTTTTTTAACTTGAACTTTTTTCATACATATACCTTTCTTTCTATCTTTCTTTTTAAATATACATATAGATATAACCTTCAAGGTAATCCTTTTTTCCTATTCAATACTACCCCTATATATAAACCAGTTTTAATTTCCCTATATCTCTAGAAAGTTGAGTCCTCTAACAAAAATAACAAGATACACCGAGAAGGAACTGATACTTTCCTCACCCACATCAAAGGTTTGTAACCACCTTTCCATCTTATTCTTCTGTCAGTGTTTCTGTGTATTTGTTTTTCTCTTTGTACGATATAAATCTTACTCTTGGGGGTCATTTGGGCTGGGTTTTGCTTTTTTTGTCTCCTTTATTTTACTTTTGACCATCTTTTTGTTTATTCTTTTTGTTTCTGTGCCATACTGGGGGCCCATTTTGGCTGGGTTTTTTTTCCTTTCTTTTTTTTATCTTTTTCTCTCTTTTTTCTTTTTGGTGATGACTTCTGATTGCCCCAAAACCTTCCAACAGGCAACTTGACTGGATCATGTTTGATATATTCAGTTATACATCTCCTCGTCCACCCCTCACCAAAATAACTCAGAGGAGGAACACCCAACAGAAGAAAAATTCAGAGACTACGACCTCTGTCACAGAATTACTGAATATGGACATAAACATTATGACAGAAATGGAATTCAGGGTAACAATTATTCAAGCAATGGCTAAGTTGGAAAAGACCATTAGTGGCAATATAGAATCTCTAGGGGCAGAAGTGAGAGCTGACCTGGCAGAGGTTAAAATGAGATTCAATCTAATCTAAATACTCTAACAGCTAGGGTAAGTGAAGCAGAAGATCAAATTAGTGATCTAGAAGACAGACTAATCAAAAAGGAGAAGTCTTGGAACAAACAGCTAAAATCCCATGAAAATAGAATTAGGGAAATAAATGACTGCATGAAACACTCCAATATCAGAATTATTGGGATCCCTGGGGGGGAGGGAGGGAGGGAGGGAGGGAGGGAGAGACAGGGAGGGAGAGAGAGGGAGGGAGAGAGAGAGAGAGAGAGAGAGAGAGAGAGAGACTAGAAGATATAGTTGAACAAATCCTGAATGAAAATTTCCCTAATCTAGGGAATGAAATAAGTGTTCGTGTCCTAGAGGCAGAGAGGACACCCCCCAAGATCAACAAGGCTAGAAAAATCTCCAGGCACATAATTGTGAAGTTCACAAATCATGAATTCAAAGACTATGTCTTAAGAGCAGCTAGGGGGAGGAGATCCCTTACATATAGAGAGGACCATCAGAATAACGTCAGACCTGTCCAGAGAAACCTGGCAAGCCAGAAAGGGCTGGCAAGACATATTCAGGAAACTAAATGAAAGAAAATATGCAGCCAAGGATACTCTCTGCAGTAAGGCTGACTTTTTATTTATTTATTTATTTATCTATCTATCTATCTATCTATCTATTTAAAGATTTTATTTATTTGACAGAGAGAAACAGAGCCAGAGAGGGAACACAAGCAGGGGGAGCAAGAGAGGGAGAAGCAGGCTTCCTGCTGAGCAGGGAGAAAATGCAGGGCTCGATCTCAGGACTCCAGGATCATGACCTGAGCTGAAGGCAGTCGCTTAACCAACTGAGCCACCCAGGTGCCCCAAGGCTGACTTTTAAAATGGATGGAGAGATAAAGAGCTTCCAGGACTGGCAAGGTCTAAAAGATTATGTGACCCTTAAGCCAGCACTACAAGTAATATTAAGGGGGGAGGTTCTATAAAAGAGGAAAGAACCCCAGAGTGACATAGAACAAAAATGTACAGAGGCAATCTATAGAAACAAGGACTTCACAGGCAACATGATGTCAATAAAAACGTATCTTTCAATAATCACTCTCAAAATGAATGACCTAAATGTTCCTATAAAATGGCACAGAGTTGCAGACTTGATAAAACGATAGGACCCATCTATATGCTGTTTACAAGAGATACATTTTGAACCTAAAGATACATCCAGGCTGAAAGTGAGGGGATGGAGAACCATCTTTCATGCCAATGAGCCTCAAAGGAAAGGTGGGGTAGTGATTCTCATATCAGACAAATTGGATTTTAATCTAAAGACTGTAGTCAGAGATACAGAAGGACACTACATCATTCTTTTTCTTTAAAAAAAGATTTTATTTATTTGACAGAGTGAAACACAGCCAGAGACGGAATACAAGCAGGGTGAGTGAGAGAGGGAGAAGCAGGCTTCCCGCCAAGCAGGGAGCCCGATGTGGAACTCGATCCTGGGTCTCCAGGATCTTGACCTGAGCCAAAGGCAGTCGCTTAACCAACTGAGCCACCCAGGCGCCCTGACACTACATCATTCTTAAAAGGCCCATCCACCAAGAAGATCTAACAATTGTAAATATTTATGCCCCCAATATGGGAGCAGCCAAATATATAAGCCAACTGTTAAGCAAAATAAAGAGTCATATTGATATGAATACACTAATTGTAGGAGATCTTAACATGCCACTCTCAGCAATGGACAGATCATCTAAACAGAAAATCAACAAAGAAATAAGAGTTTTGAATGACACATTGGACCAGATGGACCTCATAGATATATTCAGAACATTCCACCCTAAAACAACAGAATACTCATTCTTCGCAAGTGCACATGGAACACTCTCCAGAACAGACTACATACTAGGTCACAAATCAGGGCTTAACTGACACCAAAAGACTGGAATTATTCTTTGCATATTCTCTGACCACAATGCCTTGAAACTGGAACTCAACCACAAGAAAAAGTTTGGAAGGAATTCAAACACTTGGAAGCTAAAAACTATCCTGCTGAAGAATGTTTGGGTCAACCAGGAAATCATTTCATGGAAACCAATAAGAATGAAGATACATTGATCCAAAACCTATGGTATATGGCAAAGGTGATCCTAAAAGGGAAATACATAGCCATCCAAGTCTCACTCAAAAAACTGAAAAATCCCAAATACACCAACTCTCTTTATGCCTTAAAGAACTGGAAAATCAACAACACATTAAGCCAACCCCACACACAAGAAGGGAAATAATTAAGATTAGAGCAGAGAGCAATGAATTAGAAACTTGAGATCAGTAGAACACATCAACAAAACTAGAAGCTAGTTTTTTGAAAGAATAAAATCAATAAACCATTTGCCAAACTAATCCAAAAGAAAAGGAAAAAGACCCAAATAAAATTATGAATGGAAAGGGAGAGATCACGACTAACACCAAGGAAAGAGAAAGAATCATCAGAAATTATCAACAGTTATATGCCAATAAATTAAACAACCTAAAAAAATAAATAAATTAATTAAACAACCTAGAAGATATGGATGCATTCTGGAAATCTATAAACTTCCAAGACTGAAACAGGAAGAAATTGGCAACCTGAATAGACCAATATCTAGTAGTGAGATTGATCAGACACTTCCCAAAAAACAAGAGCCAAGGACCTGATGGACGCCCTGTAAATACTGCCAAACATTCAAAGAGGAAATAACACCTAGTCTCCTGAAGCTGTTTCAAAAAATAAAAACAAAAGGAAAACTTCCAGACTCTTTCTATGAAGCCACCATTACCTTAATCCCCAAACCAGGCAAAGACCCCATATCCTTGATGAATATGGATGCCAAGATTCTCAACAAGATTCTAGCTAATAGGATCCAACAGAACATTAAAAAGATTATCTGCCACGACAGGTGGGATTTATCCCTGGGATGCAAGTGTGGTTCAACATTCACAAATCAATCAGTGTCATAGAAAAATCAATAAGAGAAGAGACAAGAACCACATGGTCCTCTCAATTGATGCATAAAAAGAATTTGACAAAATAAAGCATACGTTCCTGATTAAAACTCTTCAAAGTATAGGGATAGAGGGAACATTCCTCAACTTCATAAAATCTATCTACAAAAAACCCACAGCGAATGTCATTATCTTTTTTTTTTTTAAAGATTTTATTTATTTATTTGATAGAGAGAAACACAGCTAGAGAGGGAACACAAGCAGGGGGAGCGAGAGAGGGAGAAGCGGGCTTCCTGCTGAGCAGGGAGAAAATGCAGGGCTCGATCTCAGGACTCCAGGATCATGACCTGAGCCGAAGGCAGTCGCTTAAACAACTGAGCCACCCAGGTGCCCCTGCAAATATCAATTTCAACGGGGAAAATCTGACAGCCTTCCCATTGAGGAACAAGACAAAGATGCACACTCTCATCACTATTATTCAACATAGTGTTCAAAGTCCTAGCAACAGCAATCAGACAACAAAAAGAAATAAAAGATATTCAGATTGACGAAGAAGAAGTCAAACTCTCTTTCTTCAGAGATAATATGATACTTTATATGGACAACCCAAAAGACTCCACCCCCAAGCTTCTAGAACTCATACAACAATTCAGTTGTGTGGTAGGATACAAAATCAATGCACAGAAATCAGTTGCATTCTTATACACTAACAATGAAAATAGAGAAAAGGAAATTAGAGAATTGATTCCATTCACTAGAGCACCAAAAACCATAAGTTACTTTGGAATAAACCTAACCAAAGAAGTAAAGAATCTGTACCTCGAGGAACTACGGAACACTCATGAAAGAAATTGAAGACACAAAAAGATGGAAAAGGATTCCATGCTCATGGATCGGAAGAATAAACATTGTTAAAATGTCCATACTGCACAGAAAATCTATAGTTTCAATGTAATCCCGATCAAAATTCCACCAACATTTTTCAATGTGCTGACAGAAACAATCCTACAATTTGTATGGAACCAGAAAAGACCCAGAATTGCTAAGGAAATGTCAAAAAAGAAAAACAAAGCTGGGGGCATCACGTTACCTGATGTTTGTTACAAAGCTGTGATTACCAAGACAGCATGGTACTGTCACAAGAACAGACACATAGACCAATGGAACAGAGTAGAGAGTCCAGATATGGACCCACAAATCTATGGTCAAATAATCTTCGACAAAGCAGGAAAAAATATCCAGTGGAAAAAAGACCGTCTCTTCAATAAATGGTGCTGGAAACATTGGACAGCTGCATATAGAAGAATAAAACTAGACCATTCTCTTATACCACACACAAAGATAAACTTGAAATGGATGAAAGACCTCAATGTGAGGCATGAATCTATCAAAATCTATCTCCTAGAGGAGAACATAGGCAGTAAACTCGACAGCAGCCACAGCAACTTCTTTCAAGACACGTTTCCAAAGGCAAAGAAAACAAAAGCGAAAATGAACTTTTGGGACTTCATCAAAATAAAAAGCTTCTGCACAGCAAAGGAAACAGTCAACAAAACAAGGCGGCAACCCTCAGAATGGGAAAGGATATTTGCAAATGACACACAGACAAAGGGCCGATATCCAAGGTCTATGAAGAACTCCTCAAACTCAACAACTACAAAAAGATGATCACATCAAAAAATGGACAGAAGACATGAGCAGATACTTCTCCATAGAAGACATACAAATGGCTAGCAGACATATGAAAAAATGTTCATCATCATTAGCCATCAGGGAAATTTAAATCAAAACCACATTAAGATACCACCTTACACCAGCGAGAATGGCCAAAATTAACAAGACAGGAAACAACAAGTGTTGGAGAGGCTGCGGAGAAAGGGGAACCCTCTTACACTGTTGGTGGGAATGCAAGTTGGTGCAGCCACTTTGGAAAACAGTGTGGAGATTCCTTAAAAAATTAAAAATAGAGCTACCCTATGACCCTGCAGTTGCACTACTGGGTATTTACCCCAAAGATACAGATGTAGTGAAAAGAAGGGCCATATGTACCCCAATGTTCATAGCAGCAATGGCCACAATCACCAAACTGTGGAAAGAGCCAAAGTGCCCATCAACAGATGAATGGATAAAGAAGATGTGGTACATATATACAATGGGGTACTACTCCTCCATCAGAAGGAATGAACACCTGGGTGCCTGGGTGGCTCAGTAGGTTAAAGCCTCTGCCTTCAGCTCAGGTTATCATCCCAGGGTCCTGTGATTGAGGCCTACATCAGGCTCTCTGCTCAACAGGGAGCCTGTTTCCTCCTCTCTCTCTCTCTGCCTGCCTCTCTGCCTACTTGTGATCTCTCTCTCTGTCAAATAAATTAAATAAATAAATAAAAATCTTTAAAAAAAAAAAGAAAGGATGAATACCCAAGTTTTGTAGCAACATGAACGGGATTGGAGGAGATTATGCTGAGTGAAATAAGCCAAGCAGAGAAAGTCAAGTATCATATGGTTTCATTTACTTGTGGAGCATAAGGAGTAACATGGAGGGCAGTGGGAGAAGGAAAAGAAATGTGAACTGGAGTAAATCAGAGAGGGAGATGAAGCATGAGAGACTGTGGACTCTCAGAAACAAACTGAGGGTTTTGAAAGGGAGGGGGTGGGGGATGGGAAAGCCTGGTGGTGGGTATTGAGGGCACGAATTGCATGGAGCACTGGGTGTGGGGCATAAACAATAAATCTTGGAACACTGAAAAAATAAAATATTTAAAAATAAATAAATAAAATAAAAATAATCAGTGTTATGTCTCTCACATTCCCTTTTTACTTCTGCAACCACAAGAAAATATTCTATAGAAAGTTAAACTAAGGAGGTCGCCTGGATCGCTCAGTCATTAAGCATCTACCTGCAGCTCAGGTCATGATCCCAGAGTCCCGGGACTGAGCCCCACATTAGGCTCCCTGCTTGGTGGGAAGCCTGCTTCTCCCTCTCTCACTCCCCCTGCTTGTGTTCCCTCTCTGGCTGTGTTTCTCTCTGTCAAATAAATAAAATCTTAAAAAAAAAACCCAAGGTAATAATTAAAAGTGCTCTGAAACAGTGCCTCTTAGAGTGGTCTGCAGAAGAGCTGCTATGGGATTCGTTACTGGTCCGCAGCAAGATAAGGAAATTACATCAAAATGTAAATAAACTACATTAATAAGTCCATGGTTTTGTTCAGTTGACTTTTTCATAGCTAGATTTCCAAGATGAAAAAAGCAGCGTGTTTTTTACATTGTGTTACAGGTTCTTACCTCAGTGAGAATCAGCTTAAATAGCATTACTCTAAAGCACACAAATTGTCTGATTCTATATTTTTTAAAATACTTTATTTATTTATTTGACAGAGAGAAACACAGCATGAGAGGGAACACAGCAGGGGGAGTGAGAGAGGGAGAAGCAGGCTTCCCGCCGAGCAGGGAGCCCAATGCGGGGCTTGATCCCAGGACTCCAGGCTGAGCCGAAGGCAGATGCTTAACAACTGAGCCACTCAGGTGTCCCTGATTCTGTATTTGTAAGAGCTCTAAAAGAGTTAATATGTGTGGTTTGCATCTTGTTTGGGGTAGGGGGAGCAAATATGTATGCTTTAGCATATTAGGGAAAAACACTTTGGAATAATTATTTAGCTTTGCACATAATGTATCAAGGGAGTAACAGTATCAAGATCAACGTGTTGTCTAGAGGAAGATAGCAGACTAGGAAGTTCCAAGCCACTGCTTCCCTTTGGAAACATGAAATAAACAAGAAACTGGATAAGATAACTTTATAGAGGTCTAGAGGTCTGAAAAGGAGCCAAAGGTTTACAGAAACCAAGTGAATGCCCAGTCAAGAAAAAGCCACACTCAAAATGGTTGGAAATTTTGTGGTGTGTTTACTCACTCTTGTCCACCCCTAAGACTGGTGCTGAGTAAGTGGTAGGAAGTAGTGGTCCAATTCCCAGTTTCCTCTCTTGAACCAGAGGGAACAGAGCAGGCCTAGTTTTTAACATTCTAGCCTGTTTGGAAGCTGTCCAAAGGACTGGTCTGTTTCACCTAACTCAGAGCTCAGATAAGAGAAAGCCCTAGGAAGCATCAGACACTGTTAAAAGTGTATGGGGACTATAGACATGCATATATGTAAGGCAAGAGATTATAGGTAGCACAATATAATAGGAGGTTCCCCAAACAGGCTGGGATTAGAGTTTTATGGAAATTAAGAGATTTAAAAGCAGCCCTGTATATAAGAAGATTAAACACACACACATATACACACACAAACAGAGGTAGGCAGGCCAAGACTCTAGTCACGAAAAGACCTTAAGTTACCACTCCAGGCTGATCCCAGGGATCAGATCTTGTCCTGCTAATTAAGATATTCCTCAGTAGCGGGGCGCCTGGGTGGCTCAGTTGGTTAAGCGACTGCCTTCAGCTCAGGTCATGATCCCGGATTGGGCTCCCTGCTCGGCAGGAAGCCTGCTTCTCCCTCTCTCACTCCCCCTGCTTGTGTTCCCTCTCTGGCTGTGTTTCTCTCTGTCAAATAAATAAAATCTTAAAAAAAAAAAAAAAAGATATTCCTCAGTAGGGAGCCATTCAGCAAAACTGGGAGAAGGAGCTCTTTTTACAAATATCTAATTTTTAATTAAAAAATCACAAAACACACAAAGAAACAGAAAAACATGGTCCATTCAAAGGAAGAAAACAAAATGGAAGAAACCATCCCTGAAGAAACAAACACTGGATGTGTTAAAGACTTTTAAATATCTGTCTTAAATATGCTCAAAGAACTAAAAGAAAACAGAGACAAAAAACTAAAGGAAGTCAGGAAAAGAATATATAAACAAAATCAGAGTATCAACAAAAGGATCAAAATTATAAAAAGACCAAAACAAAAATTCTGGAGCTGAAAAAAATGTAACTGAATGGAAAGTTCATTAGAAAGGTTCAACTGAAGACTTGAAGATGAAGAAGAATATATCAGCAAACTTGAAGACAGGTCATTTGAATTGATAAATCTGAGAAGCAAAAGGAAAAGAGTGGAAAAAAAATTGTACAAAACCAAAGGGACTATAGGATACCATCAAGCAGCCCTGTATACACATTATGTGAATCTCTGGAAAGAAAGTTGCTCAGAGAGCATTTGAAAAAATAATCATCAGTAATTTCCCAAATTTGAAGTCGGGCATGTACAAATCCCAGAAATAGAAGGAATCCCAAGTAGGTTAGACCCAAAGAGAATGACACTGAGATACTTAACCAAACTCTTGAAAGCCAAAGCCTAATTGAGAATCTTGAAAGCAGCAAGAAAAAATTGCCTTGTCATGTCAAAGAAAACCTAAATAAGATTATTGGTAGATTTTTCAGCAGAAACCTAGGAGGCCAGAGGCAGTGGAATAATACATGTAAAATGATGAAAGAAAAAAATATCAACCGAGAATTCTATATTTAACAAATCTGTCTTACAAAAAATTAGGGGAAAAATTAAGACATTTCCTGATAAACAAAAACTAAGGGAGTTTATTACTACTAGACCTGCCCTACAAGAAATGTTTCAAGTTGAGAGGACACTGGATGTTGACTTAAACCCCTAGGAAAATATACACATCTGTAATAAAGGTAAATATATGGACAACAGACAAATCAATATTGTGGCTTTAATACGTAACTTTTTTCTGTAGGAAAATACCTAAAAAATAAATCTGTGTTAATGGGCGCAGAACATATAAATATAGAATTTGTTACTTCACTAACAAAAGGGAATGGAGCTATAAAGGAGCAGAATTTTGTGTGATTGAAGTTAAGTCGGTATCAATTCAAATTAGAATTACAACTTTAGGATATTATAGATAATCTCCATACCTATAGAACATACATAAAAGGAAATGAAAAGTATTCAAATGAAAAGTAATCAAAATCCACCATTATGAAAAACCAACTAAGCACAAGGGAAGGCAGTAATATAGGAAATGAGGGACCTAAAAAGGAAAAAAAACAAACAAAACCAAAATGCCAAAAATAATCCATCCCTGTCAGTACTTACTTTAAATATAAATGAAATAAACTTCCCCATCAAAAAACATAAATTGATATAATGGCTTAAAAACATGACTCCAATATATGCTGTCTAAAAGAGATTCACTTTACATCAATTTTTTAAATACTTTATTTGACAGAGAGAGAGAGAAAAGAAGCACAAGCAGGGGGAGTTGGAAGAGGGAGAAGCTGACTGTCCCGCTGAGCAGGGAACCTGATGCAGGGTTCTATCCCAGGACTCTGGGATCATGACCCGAGCCAAAGGCAGATGTTTAATGACTGAGCCACCCAGGTGACCCTTCGCTTTATATCTAAAGACATGCACAGGTTGAAAGTGAGAGGGTGGAAAAATATATTCCCTATTAAAATCCCTGTGATTTTTTTTAATGGAAATATAAAAGCCATCTTAAAATTAATATGGAATTTCAAGAGACCCTAAATAGCCAAAACAACCTTGAGTGAAAATAGAGGTCTCAGATTTCTTGATTTCAAAACTTACTGTAAAGCTATATAAATCAAAGTAGTGTGGTACTGACATAAAGACAGACATATAGACGATTGGAATTAAAACAGCACAGAAATCCTCATAATTCAGCAACAGATTTATTTTTATAAATGGATCAGGACTTGAAGACATTTCTGCAAAGATACACAAATGGTAACTACATGAAAAAATACTCAATATCCCGAATCATCCAGGAAATGCAACTCAAAATCACAGTGAGATACTTCTATCTTTTTTTTTTTAAGATTTTATTTATTTATTTGACAGAGAGAAACACAGCCAGAGAGGGAACACAAGCAGGGGGAGTGAGAGAGGGAGAAGCAGGCTTCCCACTGAGCAGGAAGCCCGATGTGGGACTCAATCCTGGGTCTCCAGGATCATGACCCGAGCTGAAAGCAGTTACTCAACCAACTGAGCCACCCAGGCGCCCCGATACTTCCTATCTTTTAAAGTGATCACTATCACAAAAAATATATAAGTAATAAGTGTTAGTGAAGTTGTGGAGGAAATCAGAATTCTTGTGCTTTGCTGGTGGGAGCTACTGGCAAGTGGTATGGTCATTTCTCAAAAAAAATTAAGCAGGGTTACCATATGAAGCAATTCTATTTCTGGGTACATATTCAAAAATAATGAAAGCAGGGACCCAAAAAGATATCTTTACATTCATTTAAAAAAAACAAAAGTTAGAGGAAACCCAAGCATTCATCAGCAGACGAATAGATAAACAATGTGTGGTATAGACATATGCTAAAATGTTATATGGCTTAAAAGGAAGGTAATTTTGACCCATGCTATGTGGATGAACCTTGTAAATATGCTGAGCGAAATAACCCAGACACAAAAGGGCAAATATTTTATGATTCCAATTAGATGAGGTATTAGAATATTCAAATACATAGACACAGAAAGTAGAATAGTGGTTGCCAGGGGCTGCAGCCAGGGGTTAATGAGAAGCTTTTGTTTAATGGATACAGTTGCAGCTGCGAAAGATGAAAAAGTTTTGGAGACAAATGGTGGTGATGGTGACACAACATGAATGTACTTAGTGTACACTTAAAATGGTTAAATGGAGGGGCGCCTGGGTGGCTCGGTTGGTTGGGCGACTGCTTTCAGCTCAGGTCATGATCCTGGAGACCCGGAATGGAGCCCCACATCCGGCTTCCTGCTCGGCGGGAAGCCTGCTTCTCCCTCTTTCAAGTCCCTCTGCTTGTGTTCCCTCTCTGGCTGTGTTTCTCTCTGTCAAATAAATAAATAAAATATTTTAAAAATAAAAGAAAAAAATGGTTAAATTGTAAATTTTACTATAACAAAAGAAGTTTGAAAAAACTAAAATAGAATTACCCTGTGATCCAGCAGTATTTTGGGCATATACCCAAAAGAATCAAAAGCAGAAACTCAAAGAGATATTCTCACACCCAAGTTCACAGCAGCATTATTCATCATAGCCAAAAGGTGAAAGCAATTCAAGTGCATTGACAGATGACTGGATAAAGTTAAAAATTTTTAAAAAGGAGGACAGTGTTTATTTTTATTATTTTTTAAAGATTTTATTTATTTATTTGAAAGAGAAAGACAGTGAGAGAGGGAACACAAGCAGGGGGAGAGGGAGAAGTGGACTCCCCATTGAGCAGGAAGCCCAGGACCCTGGGATCATGACTTGAGCCGAAGGCAGATGCTCAACAACTGAGCCACCCAGGCGCCCCCAGGAGGACAATTTTTTAAATAAATAAAAGAATTAAGAAGAAACTGACATTGAAAATAAGCAAAGAAAATAGACACAAGAAAAAACGTTCATCATCCCTAGCTATCAGGGAAATTCAAATCAAAACCACACTGAGATATCACCTTACACCAGCGAGAATGGCCAAATTTAATAAGACAGGAAACAACAAGTGTTGGAGAGGCTGTGGAGAAAAGGGAACCCTCTTACACTGTTGGTGGGAATGCAAGTTGGTGCAGCCACTTTGGAAAACAGTGTGGAGATTCCTTAAAAAATTAAAAATAGAGCTACCCTATGACCCTGCAGTTGCACTACTGGGTATTTACCCCACAGATACAGATGTAGTGAAAAGAAGGGCCATATGTACCCCAATGTTCATAGCAGCAATGGCCACAATCGCCAAACTGTGGAAAGAGCCAAGGTGCCCTTCAACAGATGAATGGATAAAGAAGATGTGGTACATATATACAATGGAATACTACGCCTCCATCAGAAAGGATGAATATCCAACTTTTATAGCAACATAGACTGGATTGGAAGAGATTATGCTGAGTAAAATAAGCCAAGTAGAGAAAGTCAAGTATCTCATGGTTTCACTTACATGTGGTGCATAAGGGGTAATACAGAGGACAATAGGAGAAGGAAAGGAAATGGGAAGTAGAGTAATTCAGGGAAAGAAACGAAACATGAGAGAATTTGGACTCAGAAACAAACGGAGGGTCTTGGAGGGAATGGGGGGGAAGGAGAGCCTGGTGGTGGGTACTGAGGGCACCTATTGCATGGAGCACTGGGTGTGGGGCATGGACAATGAATTTTGGAACACTGAAAAAAATAAAATTAAAAAAAATAAGCAAAGAAGATCTAACATAGAAATATTAGGAATTCCTAAGTAAATAACAAAGTGAAGAGAATAATGCTTAAAAATTGTATTTCAATAAACCTTTCTGTACTTGGAAGTGTCTGCCCTTAAGTTTTTGATTGTCATATAACTGTGTGACATTAAAACTTTGATTGCCAACGCATCCATTTCAAAGACATCCATCTCCAACATCTCCATCTCCAACAAAGATATTGCCAACTGTGTAATGCATCTACAAGCACAAAAACTGGATAAGCAACCAGGCAGTCCCCACCCATGAAATTCCTCTTTTAGAAATCCCTAGATAGGGTGCCTGGGTGGCTCAGTGGGTTAAGGCCTCTGCTTTCAGCTCAGGTCATGATCTCAGGGTCTTGGGATCGAGGCCCACATTGGGCTGTCTGCTCAGCGGGGAGCCTGCTTCCTCCTCTCTCTCTGCCTGCCTCTCTGCCTAGTTGTGATCTCTCTGGCAAATAAATAAATAAAATCTTAAAAAAAAAAAGAAATTCCTGGGTACACTAGATAACCGAACACCCTATTTTTCCCTTCCCATGCACTAATTTCTACTCTTAAGCTTGAATTTGCCAATAAAGAATGAACCCATAGGGGGCGCCTGGGTGGCTCAGTTGGTTGAGCAACTGCCTTGGGCTCAGGTCATGATCCTGGAGACCCAGGATGGAGCCCCACATCGGGCTCCCTGCTCGGCAGGAAGCCTGCTTCTCCCTCTCTCACTCCCCCTGCTTGTGTTCCCTCTCTGGCTGTGTTTCTCTCTGTCAAATAAATAAATAAAATCCTTAAAAAAAAAAAGAAAAGAATGAACCCATGAAACCTTAGGCACACCACCTTCAGACCCTAATGTAGACAGAGCACAGGTCTGTGCTCCTGCTCGTTGTCTCTACCTGTGATCTTGCCCTGTAATCGTCAGGCATGCCCTGTACCCTCCAGAATCTGCGAGTAATAGATTTTGTTCTTCTAAGTCTCTGATAGCTTTTGCTGAGGTGTACCCTGCACTTATAATAAGAATGACAAGGGATGGTCTGGCACCAACATCGACTCCAGTCTAGGGAATGTCTATTGGAGTTTGCCACAAGTAATATGGGCCCAGGCAAGTGTCTCAGGCATTCCTCGGTGACATCACTATTGACAGGCTGGGACTGACGTAACATTTCCTTTAAAATATTTAGAACTCGGGGCAGCT
Source organism: Spilogale gracilis (assembly GCA_004023965.1). NCBI lineage: Eukaryota > Metazoa > Chordata > Mammalia > Carnivora > Mephitidae > Spilogale > Spilogale gracilis. The sequence continues at coordinate 19,310 of PITA01002179.1, forward strand.
GGGCGGCTCAGTCGTTAAGTGTCTGTCTTCAGCTCAGGTCATGATCTAAGAGTCCTGGGTTCCTAGGATTGAACCTGGCATGGGCTCCCTGCTTAGTGGGGATTCTACTTCTCCCTCTCCCACTACCCCTGCTTGTGTTCTCCCTTTTGCTGTCTGTCAATTAAATAATTATTAATAAAAAATAAATAAAATATTTAAAATGATATATTAAAAAAGAACATTGTGTATCTGTGAATTAGAAGCCAAAAGGACCAATAGCAATACATTCCTATAAATCATAAGATTTTAAAGAGGGAGAAAATTTCTTTGAGCATTTTGGCAAAAACTCCACATGACTTTTAAAGAAGAGAAAATTGGGTCATGATCAGATGTCGATAGCAACACTTTTATCCCAGAAGGACATGGGTTAATGTATTTAAGATAATCAAGAAAAGAAAATGTGACAAAGAATTTTATGTGTGGCACAACTAACCTTCGAGTATGAAAGGCACAGACAAATCTATGAACATGTAGGAACTTCTATGTTCCTATGATCCCTTCCCAAGAAATCTAGAAAATGAACTTCAACTACCAGAAGGGAAATTAGGAAATAGATAGGAAAGACAGTGGATGCTGTGAGATACAACAGTATTTACAGGAAAATTAACTTTTAATGTTTATAGTAAAATACCAAAATAGTTTTAAAATCAATGTATTTACAGTGCAGCTACATGGAAAAAATTAGCATGGAAGTACCTCAAAAAATTAAAAATAGAACAACCATATGATTTGGCACTCCTATGTGTACTGCAGCACTATTTACAATAGCCAAGACATGGAAGCAATCTGAGTGTCCATCAAAGGATGAATGGATAAAGAAAATGTGTGGGGTGTGGGTTTGTGTGTGTGTGTGTTTTTGTGTGTGTGTGTCTGTGTACATACAATGGCATATTATTCAACCATAGAAAAGAAGAAAATTTTGTCACTTGTAACAAGATGGATGGACCTTGAGGGCAATTTGCTAACTGAAATAAGTCAGAGATAAATAGTATGATCTTATTTATCTGTGGACTCTATAAAAACAAAATAACAAAAAAATCTGAAGTCGCAGATACAGAGAACAGGCTGGTGGTTGCCAGACGGAGGGGGCTGGGGGGCAGGTAAAACTGGTGAGGGTAGTCAAAAGGTACAAATTTCCAGCTATAAAATAAATAAATCCTGGAGATGTGATATATACCCTTACAATTCCAGTTAATAATACTGTATTGTATATTTGAAGGTTGCTAAAAGAGTAGATCTTAAAAGTTTTCATAAGAAAAAAATCGTAACTGTGATTAATGATTTATTATGACGATTTTTCACAATATACACAAACATTGAATCATTATATTGTACATCTGAAACTAATATAATATTGTATGTCAGTTATATCAGAAAGAAAGAAAGAAAGAAAGAAAGAAAGAAAGAAAGAAAGAAAGAAAGAAAGAGAATTATCAAGCCCAAATGTTAATAGTGCCAAAGTTGAGAAACCCTGATCTCAACAGTTTGATCAAGAACAGGTGATAGAAATGTTTTAGTTGTGATGAAGTATTTTCTTGAAGAAATTTAGTGAGAGAAAGACAAATACCATATGACTTCACTCATAGGTGAAATTGAAGAAACAAAAAAGATGAACATAGGGGAAAGGAAGGAAAAATAGAATAAGATGAAAATAGGGAAGCAAATCATAAGAGACACTATACTCTAGGAAACTGAGGATTGCTGGGGGGTGGTGGTGGTGGTGGGGAATAATTGGATGATGGGCATTAAGGAGGGAACTTGATGTAATGAACATTGGGTGTTCTATGCAACTGATGAATCACTAAATTCTACCCCTGAAACTAATAATACACTATATGCTAACTCAATTTAAATAATTTTTTAAATTCCTCAAGTAAAACCCCTCCCTCAATTTTTTAAGGAATATTGCAGTTGAGCCTGAGAGATATAGTCACCAGATATCATGTTTTTAATCCTATTATTTTTTTCTTAGAATATTAAAGGATGTTATAAAAATATAATAAATAAATATATTTAATTAGAGAAAGAATAGAGAAAACCCTTAGTAAGTAAGCATGGAAATAATTAGTGCTTAAAGTTTAGAATACTTAGTATCCACATTAGAAAAAGAGAGGTCCAAAATTAATAACCTAAGTTTCTACCTTAAGAACCTAGAAAAGGGGGCTCCTGGGTAGCTCAGTGGTTAAGCCTCTGCCTTCGGCTCAGGTCATGATCCCGGAGACCTGGATCCAGCCCGACATCAGGCTCTCTGCTTAGCGGGAAGCCTGCTTCTCCCTCTCTCACTCCTGCTGCTTCTGTTCCCTCTCTGGCTGTGTTTCTTTCTGTCAAATAAATAAAATATTTAAAAAAAAAAGAAGCTAGAAAGAGGCAGCAGTTCTTTCTGCCCATGGGTCCTGTCCCTGTGCTTTAATAAAATCACCTTTTTGCACCAAAAAAAAAAAAAAAAAAAAAGAAGAGAAGAAGCTAGAAGAGCTGTACAATGGACTATTACTCAGCAACAAGAAGGAATAAAGTACTGATACATACTATAAGATAGATATACCCTGAAAACATATACTAAGTGAAAAATCAGTTACCAAGGACAAAGTATTGTATGATTTCATATATACGAAATGTCCAAAATAGGCAAATCGATAGAGAACAAAAGTGGATTAGTGGTTGTCTGGAGATTGGGTAATCAGGAAGTGATGCTAAGGTGTATAGAATTTCCTTTGGGGTAATGAAAAAGTTCTAAAATTGATGATGAATACACAATTCTGTGGATGTACTAAAAGATATCAAATCAAAATGTACATTTTAAATTGTTGAGTTGTATGGTGTGTGTTATATTTCAATAAGAATGTTTTTTAAAGGTTAGAAAAATAAATTAAATCAAAAGCAGAAGGCAACTTAACAATAAAGAGCAAAAGTAAATAAAATAGAAAACAGACCAACTATAGAGAAATTAATGAAGCCAAAAGCCAATTTCTTGAATAGATTAAGTTGATAAGCCTCTAGCCAGAATGATAAAAAACAGAAAGAAACAAGTTACCAATTTGTTTTAAAAAGGGCCTTACTACAGTTTCTACAGACATTAAAAGGATAATATTAGAATATCTTGAACATTTATATCAATAATCAGACAACTTATATGAGCTGGACACATTTCTTGAAAGGTATAAATTATCAAGAAGAAATCATCTGAATAGCCCCATATGAATAAAAGAAATTAATTAAAAGTATTGCCATAAAGCAAAGTTGGTGCCTAGATAGCTTCAATAGTAAATTCTATCAAACATGTACAGAAGACTATCAATCCGATATAATCCTTTTAGAAAATAGAGGAAGATGAAGGCTTTCTTACTCATTTAAGAAATAAGCATTACCCTGATTCTAAAACCACAGAAAAACAATGAAAGAAAACTACCAGTAAAAGCTCTTGTGACCACAGAAGCAAAACATCTTGAAAAAAATATTACCAAGTCCAGTTCAATGATAAATAAAAAGGTCAATATTCTATGACCAAGCCATATTTAACTCAGGAATACAAGGTTGGTTTAACATTCAAACTTTAATTTGTGAAATTCACCATGTTACCAGAAGAAGAGAGAAAAAAATGATCACACAATTCAGCAGAAGCAGATAAAACTTCTGACAAACTTCAATAGCATCCACATTTTGAAAAATAAAACAGTGCTGGCTTTGGCAGCACATTTACTAAAACTGCAACAGTATAGAGATTATCATGGCCCCTCTGCAAGGATGACAGGCAAATTAAGTGTTCCATATATTTTTAAAGACTTCATTTATTTATTTGGTAGATAGAGAGCACATAAGCAGGGGGAGTGACAGAGGAGAAAGCACACAGGCAGGGGGAGTGACAGAGGGAGAGGGAGAAGCAGACTCCCTGGTAAACAGGGACATGGGCTCAATCCTAGGAACCTGGGATCATACCCTGAGCTAAAGGCAGATGCTTAACTGACTGAGTCACTCAGGTCTCCCAAGTGTTCTGTATTTTTTTTTTTTAATTATTTCCAGCTCAGAAAAAAAAAGCAAACTAGCAAGAGAAAGAAACTTCAACTTGATAAACAGTACTTATAAAAATCTTTCTATTATCAGTATAAATGGTAAAAGACTGAATGTTTCCTCACTATGCTTGGAATAAAGCAGTAACATTTGCTTTCCCCCCTCCTGTTTTACACTGTGCTATGTTTGTGTTCATCCCCCACCGATGGATATCTTGAAATTATAACCCTAATTAATACCATCATATTATGATATTAGTTGGTGGAGCCTTTGGGAAGTGATTAGGTCATAAGGGTGAAGCTCTTATGAAATGGATTAGTGACCTTATAAAAGATTCTACAGAGCTCCCTAGCCCCTTTCACCATGTGAAGATACAAGAACTCTACGACCTGGATGAGGACTCACCTGACTCTGTTGGCAGGTTGATCTCAGACTTCCAGCCTGCTGAACTGTGAGAAATAAATTCGTATTTTAAGCTACCTTGTCTGTGGTTTTTTTTGTTATAGCAGCCCAAATTATATAGAGATCCTAGTCAGTGCAATAAGGTAAGAAAAAGAAGTAAAAGGCACATACATTGGAAAGGAAGAATTGGTGTTTATTCACAGGTATCATAATTGTGTTTGCAGAAAATCCTAGGGAATCTATGAAAAGGTTTTAAAACTAATACAGATTGGGGTTCCTGGCTGACTCAGTTAGAAAAGCATGTGACTCTTGGGCACCTAAAGCCTCTGCCTTTGGCTCAGGTCATGATCTTAGGGTCTTGGGATCTAGGCCCGTATCGGGCTCTCTGCTCAGCAGGGAGCCTGATTCCTCCTCTCTCTCTGTCTGCCTCTCTGCCTACCTGTGATCTCTCTCTCTGTGAAATAAATAAAAATCTTTTATAAAACAAAAAAAAGAAAAGCATGTGACTCTTGATTTTGGGGTCATGAGTTTGAGTCCCATGTTGAGTTTAAAGATTACCAAAATACATAATATAAAATAAGCTTAGGGCACATTCATGGTTCAGTAGATTAAGCTTCTGTCTTTGGCTCAGGTCGTGATCCCAGGGTTCTGGGATCGAGTCCCACATTGGATCCCTGCACAGTGGGGAGTCTGCTTCTCCATCTACCCCTCCCCCCGCTCATGATTTCTCTCTTTCATGTTCTTGCTCACTCTCTCTCAAATAAATAAATAGTTTAGGGCGCCTGGGTGGCTCAGTGGGTTAATGCCTCTGCTTTCAGCTCAGGTCATTATCTCAGGGTCCTGGGATCTAGGCCCACATCGGGCTCTCTGCTCAGCAGGGAGCCTGCTTCCTCCTCTCTCTCTCTGCCTACTTGTGATCTCTCTCTGTGTCAAATAGATAAATAAAAATTAAAATAAATAAATAAATAAATAAATAAATAAATAGTTTATTTTAAGTTTAAAATAAACTTAAAAAAAAACTAGTACAGGGGCATCTGGGTGGCACAGTTGGTTGTGTCTGACTCCTGGTTTTGGCTCAGGTTGTGATCTCAACCTGGGATCAAGCCCTGTGTTGGACTCCATGCTGAGTGTGCAGTCTGCTTTGGATTCTCTCTTTCTGCTTCCCTATCCCCACTCTTTCTCTCTCCCAAATAAATATTTTTAAAACACTAGTACAGATTAACAATAATATAAAGTCCATACATAAAAATCAATTTAAAATTGAATTTTAGGGGAACCTGGGTGGCTCAGTTGGGTAAATTGCCTTCAGCTCAAATCCTGATCTTAGGGTCCTGAGATTGAGCCCCACATCAGGCTTTCCACTCATCAGGGAGCCTACTTCTCCCTCTCCCTGCCATTCTGCCTGCTTGTGCTCTTTCCCTCTGTCAAATAAATATATAACACTTAAAAATTTTTGAATTTAAAAAAATGTATATTTAAGACCAAAAATGGTAGACTTAGAATTAAATCTAACAAAATGTGTGTCAGCTTTATATTGAAAAATTTTTAAAAATCAGTGAGTGGTGTTTTAAAAGCCCTAAAGAAATGGAGATACAGATGATACTTACAATTCAGATAACTCAGTATTATTATCCCCAAATTCAATATAATCCTAGTCAAAATCTAAGAAAGTTTTTTTTTCTAATTGACAAGCTCATTCTAAACTTTGTATGTAGAAGAATATAGAAGAAAAAAATTAGGAAAAAACAAAGTTGAAAGTTTTACATGAGCTGATTTAAAGACTTTTTATGAAACAACAGTAGTTGAGATAATGTGTATTGCTATAAGAACAGACATATAGATCAACAGAACTAGATACAAAATCCAGAAGTAGATAGACACATATATAGTCAATTGATTTTTTTTTTTTTTTAAGATTTTTTTTTTATTTGACAGAGAGAAATACAGCCAGAGAGGGAACACAAGCAGGGGGAGTGAGAGAGGGAGAAGCAGGCTTCCCACTGAGCAGTTAGCCCGATGCGGGGCTCAATCCCGGGTCTCCGGGATCATGACCTGAGCTGAAGGCAGTTGCTTAACCAACTGAGCCACCCAGGCGCCCCTAGTCAATTGATTCTTGACAGAGGAGTTAAAGTAATTCAAAAGGAAATGTATAGACTTTTCAACAAACATTATTGGAATGATTGGATATCTATCCATCTTCCTACCTACCATCTGTGTAACTATCAAACCTCAACTTATACCTCACACTCTACACACAGAAAAACTTGAAATGGGTAATATACTTGAATGTGATACTGTAAAATACTTGAATGTGATACTAGTAATACTGTAAAAATTTAGAAAAAATACAGAAGAAAATATTTGTGACCTTCATGTTGACAAAAATTTCTTAGGACATAAAAAGCATTAACACAAAAGAAAAATAATATTTTATTTTACCAAGATTTAATATTTCTATTCTTTGAAATATACTAACAAAAATGAAAAGATAAGCCACAGACTGGGAGTAAATATTTGCAAGATGTACGTGAAAAAGGACTTATATCTAGATTAATAAAAAGATAGCCCAGATTTTAAAAAGGGCAAAAGTTTTACAGACACTTCACCAAACAAGATATATGAGAGTGCCTAAAAAACATATCAAAAGATACTTAAGATCATTAGTCATCAGAGAACTGCAAATTGCAGCCAAGGAAGATAACACGACCTACCAAATAAAATTGAAAGATTTTAAAGGACTGATGATGTTATGTGTTGATAGATATGTGGAGCAACTGGAACTTTCAGATACTGCTGGTGGAAATGCAAGATGGTACATATACTTTGGTAAAAAGTTTCATAGTTTCCTATAAATGTAAACATTATATGTTCTACCTATAACCCCATCAATTTCATTCCTTGGTATTTACCCAAGAGAACTGAAAACATACCTACAAAGACTTACTTGTAAATGAATGTTCATAGCATTATTCATGATAATTAAAATCTAGAAACAACTCAGATATACATCCATAGAATGGATAAAGCATGGTATGTCCATTTAATTGACTGTCTCTCAGCAATAAAATGAAATGAATTAGTGGTATATGTAACCTCATGTAACAAACGCTGAAACATGCTGAGTTAAAGAAACCAAATACAAAAGAGTAAATATTCTCATTAAATTTTTCCCCTATAATTGCATATAATTTGTAGTGATAGAAAGTAAAGTTGATTACCATTTCTCAGAGGCAATAGTGGAATAGGGGTACAGTAGGCATTAAGCAGAAAGAGCACAAAGGACATTTTTGGGTGAAATTGTTCCCTATCATGGTGGTATTACTCAGGTGTATTCTTGTCAAAACTTTATTTTTTTTTTATTTTTTTTTTTTAAATTTTTATTTATTTGACAGAGAGAAACACAGCCAGAGAGGGAACACAAGCAGGGGGAGTGAGAGAGGGAGAAGCAGGCTTCCCGCCGAGCAGGGAGCCCGATGTGGGGCTCGATCCCGGGTCTCCAGGATCATGACCTGAGCCGAAGGCAGTTGCTTAACCAACTGAGCCACCCAGGCGCCCCCTTGTCAAAACTTTAAAAAAATATATTTTATTTATTTGAGAGAGAGAGAGAGTGAGTGAGAGAGCATGAGACAGAGAGTGAGAGAGAGAATGAGAGGGGAGAAGGTCAGAGGGAGAAGCAGACTCCCCAAGGAGCTGGGATCCCGATGCGGGACTCGATCCCAGGACTCCAGGATCATGACCTGAGCTGAAGGCAGTGGCTTAACCAACTGAGCCACCCAGGTGCCCTATTGTCAAAACTCTTATACAGTATATTTAAAATATGTGCATTTTATTGTATGTAAATTATCCGTCAGTACATGTTTTAAAATTTAGCAAAAAAAAAAAAAATGAGCAAACAACTTGACACTGAAAACAAATCAAAAATATCCTAACTAGGTATCATCTAACCTAAGAATGTAGGGATCAATATTTTAAAAATCTGTTAGTAAAATCCAGTTTTAAAATGTATAATATTAATTGTTGGGGAAAGGTGTAGGACATACATTCCTGATTTAAAACAAACAAAAATTTAAAACTAGAATTAGAGGGGAACTTCCTTAATTTCATTAGGGGCATCTACTACACACTTCCTGTAAATTTCACACTTGATTGTAAAAGTAGTTTTAAAACATTTCAGTTAATTTCAGAAGTTAATGTAGATGCAGCTTTTAGGCAACAGGCTTGGGCAATAAAAACTTCAAGGCAAAATTGTCCATAAGGACTGCCCAGCTGATGGAAACAGGTTTATTAAGTAACCCCTTTTGAACTAGCACCGGCACCAATCAGGATGCCATCCCACAGTAAGGTCAAAATGCTTGCTCCCACTTTTTCCATTGAAAATGTTTCCCAAGGGATTGCTGGGAAAATGGCAGACTAGCAAGTCCTTAAGCTCACCTTGTCCCACAGACATAACTAGATAATTCTCACATCAGTGTAAATAACCCAGAAAATGACCTGAAGACTGACAAGACAGACTCCACAACTAAATGTAGAGAAGAGGCCACATCAAAGAGGGTAGGAAGGGGGGAGGCCTGGTGAGGAACTAGACAGACCTCAGGACTATCTGTGGGAGGAAGGGACCCACAAGCACTGAGAGGGGAGAGAAACAGACTATCACACCAGGGGGACTACATGAGGAAGAAGAATCCCCATAACATTTGGCTTTGAAAACCAGAGAGGCAGAACTTCAAGAGTTCTTACAACCAACAGAACTTAAAACCTGGAATTAAAACATCAGCAGGCTTGGCTCTGGAACTCTGGGAGGGCAAGAGGAAATGGAGTCCCTGCCCTTAAAGAGAAAGCACAAGAAACAGCCTGCAGGGATGCAGCATAGAAGCAGTAGTCTGCACAGTGCCTGGGCATACAGGAGGGAGGATTATATACTAACGCCAGAGTGTGTCCGGAGGGACCGAGATGGTTGGGGAAACTCCTCCAGGAGCAAAGGAGCAGGCAGGCACCACTTACCTCGCTGCACTCCCCAGCACTAACATAGAGCCACCCGTGGAAACCAGTGTAGTGCCACCGTACCCTACCTAACTTGCTTATACTGCACCCTGCCTCCCCAACTTCGTCAGGTCTGCCCCTCCAGCCAGGGATGCCTCAGTACCAGCACTGTGGGTCCTCTCGCCTGGAAGTCCTGAGGAAACCTTGCTAACACTGTGTGTCCCAAACTGCCTGCTTTGTGGGGCCCCAGTCCCAGCAGCCGCAAAGTCCCTTCTCCCAGGGGACCTGTGCACAAACCTTGCTAACACTCCAAGTCCTGCCCCCACACACCTTGTGGATTTGCCCCCTGCAATCTGCTCTATGCCAGAGTCCCTTCAAAGTGGGGCCACAGACCCGGCAGTATGCGAGCAGCCCTGACAGGGGCAGCACCACTCCGAAGTGACTCCTGCTCTGAAGACAGGGAAGGGTATCCACACACGCCAGTCTGACAATGACCCTGGCAGTGGGCTGGGGGCAGACAGGCCCCACTCATCAACCAAAGCTTCTCAGGGCACAACACAGGGACAGCACCCAGCAATTTGGTGCTATTGCATTTCTGGTAAGCTCCTAGTCTGACTCAATTCAAGCCCAAGTCAGCCACAGACTGATCCACTAATACCACAGAAACCAAACACTGCTCACGACAGGCAAAGAGTCACTGCAGATGACTGGACTGAAGGAAAAGACAGGTTGGTCCTAACAGCAAGGTGCACCAAACACACACAGGAAGAGACTTCTGTACACAGGGACACTGCACGGCACAACACTAGAAGACCTCTCCTTTATAAGGCCACACCTTTCAAGAGCAGGAGAAATATCTGACTTACATAACACAGAAACAAACACAGAGAGGTAAACAAAATGAAGATACAGGGGAATAGGTCCCAAATGAAAGAACAGGACAAAACCACAGCAAAAGACTTAAGTGAGAAAGAGATAATATACCTGATAGAGAATTTAAAGTAATAATCATAAAGATACTCGTTGGACTTGATAAAAGAGGGGAGAGCATCAGTGAGATCCCTAATGAAGAAATAAAGAAAAAAAAAAGAACACAATAAATGAAAATAGATGGACTAAAAGGCAGACTAGAGGAAGCATAAGAATGGATCAGCAAACTGGAGGACAGAATAATGGAAAGTAATCAAGCTGAATGAAAAAAAATATGCAAAATAGAATAGACTTAGGGAACTCAGTGACTCCATTAAGCAAATAACATTTACATTACACAGATCCTAGAAAGAGAAGAGAGAGAGAAAAGGCCAGAAAATTTATCTGAAGAAATAAAAGTGAAAACTATCTAAGTCCAGGGAAGGAAACAGAAATTCAGATCCAAGAGGCAGAGATCCCCCAACAAAACCAACCAAAGGATGGGCACCTTGGTGGCTCAGTTGGTTAAGCACCCAACTCTTGATTTTGGCTCAGGTCATGATCTCAGGATCATGAGATCAAGCCCCACATCAGGCTCCACCACACTGGACATGGGGGCATGGAACCCACTTAATATGTTCCTCCCTCTCCCTCTGCGGTCTGTGCCATCCCCTTTCCTTTCATGCACTCTCAATCAATCAATCAACCAAAGGAGGGCTAGCCAAGCACATAACAATTAAAATGGCAAAAAGTAGTAGTAAAGATTTTTTTTTTAAAGATTTTATTTATTTATTTATTTGTGTGAGAGAGAGAGAGCACAAGCAGGGGGAGCAACAGGCAAAGGGAGAAGCAGACTCCCAGCTGAGCAAGAAGCCCGACATGGGACTCAATCCCAGGACCTTGGGATCATGACCTGAGCCAAAAGCAGATGCTTAACTGACTGAGCCACAAGGCATCCCAGTGGAAAAGAATTTTAAAAGCAGCAAGTCAAGTGGCATCTTTTTTTTTTTTTAATATTTTATTTATTTGACAGAGAGAAATGCAGCCAGAGAGGGAACACAAGCAGGGGGAGTGAGAGAGGGAGAAGCAGGCTTCCCCCCCTAGCAGGGAGCCCGATGTGGGGCTCGATCCCAGGACTCTGGGATCATGACCTGAGCCGAAGGCAGTCGCTTAACCAACTGAGCCACCCAGGCACCCCAAGTGGCATATTCTAAGTGCTGAAAGGAAGAAATTTGTAGCCAAGAATACTCTATCCAGCAAAGGTATCATTCAGAATAGAAGGACAGATAAAGAGTTTCCAAATAAAAGTTAAATGAATTCATGACCACTAAACCATCCCTACAAGAAATGTTAAAGGGGACTCTTTAAGTGGGGAGGGAAGACCATAAGTAAGAGTAACAAAAGTAGGGAGCATAAATGCAGCAAAAATAGAGGCACCTGGGTGGCTCAGTTGGTTAAGCATCTGACTCTTGATTTCAGCTCAGGTCATGATCTCAGGGTCATGGGATTGGCTCCAGGTTGGGCTCCACATTCAGCAGGGAGCCTCCTTGAGATTCTCTCTCTCTCCCTCTCCCATTGCTCCTCACCCATCTCAGTGTGAAATTTCACTAAAATAAGTTTTTTTTAAAAGCAGTAAAAATGAGTACATCTGTAAAAAATCAGTCAAGAAATTCACAATATAAAAGGATGTAAAGTATGACACCATATACCTAAAACATAGAAGGGAAAAGAGTAAAAAAAGGATTCAAACATGCCACCATCAACAACAGAGGCCCCTATATGCAGCAGACGTTATATACAAAATTCATCCTGAGGCTAGCATTTTCCCTGAACCAAAACCATAAAAGATATTACAAAAAGAGAACTACAGGCCAATACTGCTGATGAACATAGATGCAAAAATCCTCAACAAAATGTAGCAAACCAAACCTAACAATACTTGGAAGGAATCATTCACTTTAAAAGTGAATACTTTAAAAGAATCAATCAAGTGAATTTATTCCGAATGCAAGGGTGGTTCAATATTTGCAAATCAATCAACATGACATATTACATCAATAAAGGATAAAATTTGTATGATCATTTCAATAGACTCAGAAAAAGTATTTCAAAAAGTACAAGAGGCATTCATGATAAAATCCCTCAACAGGGCCACCTGGCTGGTTCAGTTGGTGGAACATGTGACTCTTGATCTTGGGGTTGTGAGTTTAAACCCCACTAAGGGCTTGGGCTTAGAGCTTACTTAAAAAAAAAAAAATCTTCAACAAAGTATATTCAGAGAGAATACATCTCAGATAATAAAAGCTACATATGAGGAGTGCCTGGGTGGCTCAGTTGGTTAAGCTTCTGCCTTCAGCTCAGGTCAGGACCCTGGGATTAAACCCCGAATAAGTTCCCTGCTCAGTGGAAAGCCTGCTTCTCCCTCACCCTCTGCCACTTCCCCCATCATGCTCTCTCTTTCTCTCTATTGCTTTATCTCAAATAAATAAATAAACAAAATCTTTTAAAAATTTAAATAAAAGCTACATATGAAAAACCCACAGCTACTGTCATATCAATGGGGACAAACTGAGAGCTTTTTTCCCCAACATAAGGAATGAAAGAAGAGTGTCTGCTCTCATCACTTTTATTCAACATAGTACTGAAAATCCTAGCCATAGCAATCAGACATCAAAAAGAAAAAGCATTCAAATTGGTAAGGAAGAAGTAAACATTCATCATTTGTAGATGACATGATACTATAAAGAGAAAATCCTGAAGATTCCACCAAAAACCCACTAGAACTGATTAATGAATTCAGTAAGATCACAGGATGTAAGAATCAATGTACAGAAATCTGTTGCATTTCTATACACCTCAATGCAAAAAAGAGAAATTAAGAAATCAATCCTATTTAAAATTGCACCAAAAATGGGAATACCTAAGATTAGGGGTGCCTGGATAGCTCAGTGGGTTAAGCGTCCAACTCGTGGTTTTGGCTTAGGTCATGATCTCAAGGTCATGAGACTGAGCTCCAGGTTGGACCCTGTGTTGAGCTGAGTGTGGAGTCTTCTTTGGATTCTCTCTTCTTCCTCTGTTCCTCCTCTGCTCCTCCCCTGCTCACATGCTTGTACTCTCTATATTTCAACAAAATTAAATAAAATTTAAATGAAAAGAATACCTAAGGATAAACTTCACCTGCATTGAAGCAGGTATATGCAAAGAAGATCTGAGAAAGCCTCAGCATCCTTAGCAAGGATGACAGAAGTTATTCTTCTCCTAAAGGCAGTCATTAAAAACTGGAGGAGATGACTCCTCTTCAAATGTGAAGATAGCAACACAAGACTTTAAGAAACATGAAAAATCAAATAAACACAACTACACTAAAGGATCACAATAATCTTTCATTCACCAAGGATCCTAGGGAAGATGGCTGAGTAGAAGGACCCTAAGCTCATGCCGACTCATGTTTACAACTAGATATCTACTCAACTAGATATACACTCAACAACTAGATACTTAACTAGATATATACTCAAGCTGGGTATATAAACCAAGAATGATCCAAAGATGGGCAGAACAAACTCTATAACTAAATATAAAGAAAAAAAGCTGTATCTGAGAGGTTAGGAAGGGCAGAAACAGTGTTCAGGAGCTGCCTCTAGGAGGGAGGGAGCTGTTAACCCAGAACAGGGAAAGCACCCGGGTACCCACACAGGGAAGATGAATCCTCATAATTCCTGGCCTTGAAAACCAGAGGGGCTGAATTCTGAGTTTATATAACCAGCAGGACTGGGAGTCTGGAGCCTTAAAAATCAGCTGACTCAGCACTGGAGGCAGCAAGATGAGTGATGGCTGAGTCCTCCCCATAAGAGACAACAGTCCATGGAGTGGCAATATAGAAGGGGCAGTTTGCCTAAAACCTGGGACAAATGGGAAGGAGATATATTTATATGGAATTTGGAGCATGTTGGGGGACTTCTCTAGGAACAAAGGAGCTGGTAGGAGCCATTTCCTTCCTGCCCTCCCCGTCCCGACATAAACAGAGAGCCACCTGCAGGAGGCAGCACTGCACAGACACTTGCCACCTAGCCTGCTAGTTCACGCACGGCCCACGAGATCTCCTGAGGACTCACCCACTCCAAGCCTGCTGGCCTTGGCCCAGGGCTCAGTGCAAATGTTGTTAATGCCATGTGTACCTTGCCCAGCCACTGCTCTTTGAGGAATCCAGCCTAAGACTAGTGGTTCAGCGCGAATTATGCTAACACTGCCACCCCGGCCGAGCTGGACTGCCTGGGTCTCACTAACACCAGGAAGCAAGCGCAGCCAGCAATAGGCAGAGTCAGTGCAGACATCTGGACTGAAAGGAAAAGTGACCCACACAAGAAAGGACTCAAGCAACACACGTAAGAGATGCCCCTGAAGTAGCAAGTTTCTGATAAACAGGGACACCAGTGCGCAGGACACTGAGGAACCTCCTCTTCATAAAGCACTATTTTCAAGAGCAGAAGATGGAGCTGACTTTCCTAACATACAGAAACAGGCACAGCAAGGCAGACAAGACAGAGAATTATGCCCCCAAATGAAAGAAGAGGACAAAATTACAACAGGAGATCTAAGTGAACAGAAATAAGTAACATACTGATAAAGATTTAAAGTAAGGATTACATAGATACTCATTGGACTTCAGAAAAGGGTGGAGGACATCAGTGAGACCCTGGACAAAAAAATAAAAAAAATAACATATCAGAAATGATAAACTCAATAAATGAAATTAAAAATACAACATATGGAATAAATAATAAGCTACAGGAAGCAGAAGAGCCAAGAGCTTCATCTTCAAACAATTCTTCAAGGACTGGAAATGAGGGTGGGCATCCCCTTGTCCCCTGTCCCCTGCCTCCTGCCTGCTTTCTCCTTCTCCAGCTGCCTGATCAGTGCTGAGGTGTTCCCATGGATGTTCTATAAAGAAGACTAGGGTTTTCCCAGAAAAAAAACAAATAAAGGGGGCAAAGCAACAAGAAGATATAACAACTGTAAATACTTATGCATCCAACATGGGAGTACCCAAATACATAACAGTTAATTACAAACATAATGGAACTAATTGATAGTGATACAGTAATAGTAGGAGGCTGTGACATCCCACTTACACTGAGGGACATCATCCAAACAGAAAATCAAAAAGGGAACAGTGGCTTTGAATGACATATACTGGACCAGATGGATTTAGCAGATATATTCAGAACACTCCCTCCTAAAACAGCATAACACACATTCTTTTCAATTGTAAATGGAATGTTCTCCAGAACAGACCACATTTTAGGCCACAAAACATGCCTCAATAAGTTAAAAAAGACTGAAGTCTCCTGTACCCCTGAAACAAATAACACATTATATATTAATAAAAATAAATTAAAAAAAAAAGACTGAAGTTATCCCATGCACTTTTTTTCTGGCTATAATGCTCTGAAACTAGAAATCAACCAAAAGAAAAAATCTGGAAAGACCACAAATACATGGAAGTTGAATAACATGCTACTAAACTATGAATGGGTCAACCAAGAAATCAAAGAGGAAATCAGAAAATCCATGGAAACAAGTGTAAATGAAAACACTACAGTCTAAAACCATTAAGATGCAGCAAAAGTGATTCTGAGGGAAGTTTATAGCCATACAGGCCTACCTTAAGAAGCAAGAAAAATCTCGGGGCGCCTGGGTGGCTCAGTTGGTTAAGCGACTGCCTTAGGCTCAGGTCATGATCCCGGGGACCCGGGATCGAGCCCCACATCGGGCTTCCTGCTCAGTGGGAAGCCTGCTTCTCCCTCTCTCAGTCCCTCTGCTTGTGTTCCCTCTCTGGCTGTGTTTCTCACTGTCAAATAAATAAATAAAAAATCTTTAAAAAAAAAAAAAAGGAAAAGAAAGAAAGAAACAAAGTCTTACATCCAGATGAACTCTCTCAGTTGAACAGCTCATTGAGTACCTCATGCTTGAGTACTTGGCTAGTGTGCTGACTGAAACTTGGATTCTACCTAGACAATGGAATGCTTTATTATTGGATACTGTCACTCTTTCATATAAATGGATGTTCCACGTATATTAAGTTCCTTTCCTCCAAACAAGCTAAAAGTCACATTATTTTAATAGCATTGCAGGGGGAATCTTTAAAGAAAATAATTATAGGGCGCCTGGGTGGCTCAGTCGCTAGGCGTCTGCCTTCAGCTCAGGTCATGACCCCAGAGTCCTGGGAAATGGGCCCCGCATCAGGCTCCCTGCTGGGCAGGAAGCCTGCTTCTCCCTCTCTCACTCCCCCTGCTTGTGTTCCCTCTTTAGCTGTGTTTCTCTCTGTCAAATAAATAAATAAAATCTTTAAAATAAGTAAGTAAATACAAATATAAATTATGGACTTCCCTATCCTCCTAAACATTTGTAACAGGAATTAATCTTTTTTTGTTTGTTTGTTTTTCCACGGGTCAAGGTTAGCAGTGTGAAAGTCAATTAGTTTATAATAATAATCCTTTGGAATTTTTGATTTGTATATGTTTTATATAAAAAGTGTGGTATTTTCCCCTCAGTGAAAATTTTAAGATTTTTTTTAAAGATTTTATTTATTTGACAGAGAGAAACACAGCCAGAGAGGGAACACAAGCAGGGGGAGTGAGAGAGGGAGAAGCAGGCTTCCCATCTAGCAGGCAGCCCGATGTGGGGCTCGATCCTGGGTCTCTGGGATCATGACCTGAGCCGAAGGCAGTGGCTTAACCAACTGAGCCACCCAGGTGCCCCTCGCTGTCAAATAAATTTTAAAAATCGTAAAAAAAAAAAAAAAAAGCAAGAAAAATCTCAAACAGCCTAACTTTACACCTAAAGGAGATAGAATTTTATGAAAAACTATGTCAACAAATTAGACAACCTAGAAGAAATGGATAAATTCCTAGAAATATATAAATAAAATAATGTAATAAAAAATTATTGATAAATATATATATAACCTACCAAAGCTGAAGCAGAAAGAGAATATTTCAACAGACTGCTTATTAGCAAGAAGATTGAATCAGTAATTTCAATAATCAAAAAACTCCCAACAAACAAAAGCCCAGGACCAGACAGTTTCACAGATGAATTTACTAAGCTTTTTTTTTTTTTTCCAAAGATTTTATTTATTTGATAGAGAGAAACACAGCCAGAGAGGGAACACAAGCAGGGAGAGGGAGAGAGGGAGAAGCAGGCTTCCAGCCGAGCAGGGAGCCCAATGTGGGGCTCGATCCCGGGTCTCCGGGATCATTACCTGAGCCGAAGGTAGTCGCTTAACCCACTGAGCCACTCAGGCGCCCCAAATTTACTAAGCTTTTAAAGAAAAGTTAATACCTATTCTTCTCCAACTATTCCAAAACATAGGAGGACTGAAATACATTCCATGAAGCCAGTATCACCCTATTACCAAAACCAGATAAAGACACCACAAAGAGAGAGAGAGAGAGAGAGAACTACAGGATAATACCTCTGATGAAGATGGATGCAAAAATCTTCAACAAAATAGTAGCAAATGGAATCCAAAGATATATTAAAAAACACTCCTTCGCCAGGATCCAGTGGGATTTATTCCTGGTATGTAAGGGTGGCTCAATATTTGCAAATCAATCAACACAATACATCACATTAATAAGAGAAAAGACAAAAAAGATATGATCATTTCAATAGATGCAGGGAAAGTACAACGTCTGTTCATGATAAAAGCCCTCAACAAAATAGATTTAGAGGAAACATACCTCAACATGATAAAAGCCATATATGAAAAACCCACAACTAGTATCATACTCAATGGGGGAAAAACTGAGAGCTTTCCTCCTAAGGGCAGGAACAAGACAAAGATGTTCACTCTCACTGCTTTTATTCAGCATAGTACTGAAAGTCCTAGCCTCAACAATCAGACAACAAAAAGAAATAAAAGGAATCCACACTGGTAAGGAAGAAGTTAAATTTTCATTATTTGCGGGGCGCCTGGGTGGCTCAGTTGGTTAAGCAACTGCCTTCCGCTCAGGTCATGATCCTGGAGACCTGGGATCAAGCCCCACATCGGGCTCCCTGCTCAGCAGGAAGCCTGCTTCTCCCTCTCTCACTCCCCCTGCTTGTGTTCCCTCTCTAGCTGTATTTCTGTCTGTCAAATAAATAAATAAAATCTTTTTTTAAAAAAGTGTCAAATTTATTTTAAAAAATTTTCATTATTTGCAGATGCTATAACACTTTATACAAAACCTGAAAGATTCAACTGAAAAATTGCTAGAATTGATAAATGAACTCAGTAAAGCTGCAGGACACAGAATCAATGCGTAGACATCTGTTGAATTTCTATACACTAATAATGAAGCAGCAGGAAGAAAAGGAAAACAACCCCATTTAAATTTGCACCAAAAAATAAGATACGTAAGAATAAGCCAAAACAAAGAGGTGAAAGATTCTGTACTCAGAAAACTATAAAACATTGATGAAAGAAATTAAAGATAACACAAAGAAATGGAAAGATGTTCCATACTTATGAATGGGAAGAATGAATATTGTTAAAATGTTTATACTACAAAAAGTCATCTACAGATTCATTGTAATCCCTATCAAAATACTAACAACATTTTCACAGAACTAGAGCAAATAACCTTTAAATTTGTATGCACCTGCAAAAGACCCCAAATAGCCAAAGCAATCTTGAAAAAGAAAAAAAAATCTGGAGGTATCAACCATTCCAGATTTCAAGTTATACTACAAAGATATAGTCATAAAAATAGTATGGTACTGGCACAAAAACAGACACATAGGTCAGGAGAACAGAATGGAAAGCCAAGATATAAACCGACAATTATATTGTCAATTAACATGCAACAAAGTAGGACAGAATATGCAATGGGAAAAAGACAGTTTCTTCAACAAATAGTGTTGGAGAAACTGGATAGCAACAGTCAAAAGAATAAAACTGTACTACTTCCCTACATCATGCACTGAAATAAACTCAAAATAGATTAAAGACCTAAGACCTGACACCATAAAAATCCTAGAAGAGAGCACAGGCAGTAATCTCTCTGACATTAGCTATATCAGTATTTCCTAGGTATTTCCCTTGATGCAAGGAAAATGAAAGCACAAATAAACTATTGGGACTACATTAAAATAAAAAAACTCTGCACAATGAAGGAAACAGTCAACAAAACTAAAAGGCAACCTATAGAATGGGGTAAGATATCTGCAAATGACATACCCAGTAAAGGGTTAGTATTCAAAATATGTAAAGAACTTATACACCTCAACACTCCCAAAAAAACCAAATTATATATGGGCAGAAGATGTGAATAGACATTTTTCCAAAGATGACATCCAGATGGACAACAGACCAAAGATGCTCAACATCACACATAATCAGGGTAATACAAAGCTACAATAGATATCACCTCACACCTGTCAGAATGGCTAAAATCAACAACACAAGAAACAACATGTGTTGGTGATGATGTGGGGAAAGGGAAACCCTTTTGCACTTTTGGTGGGAATGCAAACTGGTACAGAGTCTGGAAAACAGTATGGAGTTTCCTCAAGAAGTTAAAAATATAACAAACCTACAATCCAGCAATTGCTTTACTGGGTATTTACCCAAAGAATACAAAACACGAATTAAAAGGGATACATGCAACCCTATGTTTATAGCAGCACTGTTTACAGAAGCAGCCCATAGACTGATGAATGGATAAAGAAGATGTGATACACACACACACACATGCACACACTGGAATATTATTCAGCCATAAAAAGAATAAAATATTGCCATTTGCCATGACATGGATGGAGCTAGAAAATATAATAGTAAGTGACGTAAGTCAGAGAAAAACAAGTATCATCTTATTTCACTCATGTGTGGAATTCAAGAAACAAAACCAACAGCAAAGGGAAAAGAGAGCAAGAAACAAACCAAAAAACATACTCCTAACTATACAGAACAAATTACTGGTTACCAGAGGGGAGGTGGGTAGCAGGATGGGTGAAACAGGTAATGGGGATTAAGGCGTGCATTTGTCATGGTGAGCACTGGGTGATGCAATTATATTGTACACCTGAAACTAACTGTATGTTAACCATACTGGAAGAAAATAATTTTTAAAAAAATGTAGCCACACACAAAAAAATCCTCTAGTAACCAGCCTCAAAGACATGAATATCTGTGATTTGTTTTTTAAAGAAATCAGGGGTGCCTGGGTGGCTCAGTAGGTTGAGCGTCCCACTCTTGATTTTGGCTCAGGTTATGATCTCAGGGTCATGAGACTGAGCTTCACATCAGGCTCTGTGCTCAGGGTGGAATCTGCTTCAGATTCTTGCTCTCTCTGCCCCTTGCCCTCCTCCACCTAGCTTGCATGTATATACACTCTCTCTCTCAAATAAATTTTTTAAAAAGAAAAAAAGAAAAAGAAATCAAAAGAACTGTTTTAACGTTCAATGAGGTACAAGAGAACACAAAAAGACAATTCAATAAAAATCAGAAAAAATATAGGAACAAAATAAGAAGCATAAGAAAGACAGAAGTCATAAAAAGAACCAAACAGAAAATCTGCAGCTGGAGAATACAATGAGTAAGATGAAAAATGCAATAGAGAACACCAATAACAAAATGGGTCAAGCAGGAGAAAACAAAAACAAGAAAACCGAAATGTGTGAATAAAAAAGTGTGAATTAGAAGATAGGACCTTTGAAATTATCCAGAGCAGGGGGGAAAAAAAGAATAGAGAAAGCCAACTTAATCTATAGTATAACATCAAAAGACACAATTTGCGAATTTTTAGAGTTCCAGAAAGAGAAAAGAGGAAGAAGGAGTCAAAAAGCTTATTTAAAGCAATAGTGGAAAGGAACTCCCCAAATCTGGGTAGAGATGATAATATCTAAGTTCATGAAGCTCATAGATCACCAAAGAAACTCATATTAACTTGAAGGGCTCTTCACCCTTACATAACACATTAGACCAGATGGATTTAACACACATATGTAGAACATTTCATGCAAAAAAAACCCCCCAAAAAACTCAGAAAACACTTTTTTCTCAAGTGTACATGGTACATTCTCCAGGAGATAATACATTAAACAACGAAATAAGTCTTAATAAATTTAAGAAGATTGAAATTATATCAAAAATCTTTTTGACAACAGTAGAAAACTAGAAATCAAGCACAAGAAGAAAAACCAGTTATAAGGACAAAAAATTCACAAGTATGTGGAAATTAAACATGCTACTAAATATCCAAAATATATCAAAAAAGAAATAATAAATACCTTGAGACAAATGAAACCAAAATATAACATACTGAAATTTAAGGGATGCAGCAAAAGTCATTCAAAAGGGAAGTTCACAGTGATAAATGCCTACTTTACAAAAGAAGAAAGGTTTCAAATAAACAATGTAACTTTGTATCTCAAGGAACCAGAAAAAGAACAAATGAAGCCCAAGATTAGTAGAAGGAAGGAAATAAAGATCAGAGTGGAAGTAAATGGATTAGAGACTAAAGACAATAGAAAAAAAACTGAATCACTGAAATCACTGAAATCACTGAAATTGAGAGCTGATATTTTAAAAAGATAAAATTGAAAAACTTTTAGCTAGACTCACCAAGGGAAAAAAAGGATATAACCAATACCACAGAAATACAAAGGATCATAAGGGACAACTATGAATAACTGTACACCAACCAGTTAGACATTTAGAAGAAATGGATAAATTCCTAATATATACAACCTATCAAGACCAAATAAGAAGAAATGGAAAACCAGAACAAGCCAGTTACTAATAAGGAGATTGAATTAGCAATAAAAAAATCTTGCAACAAACAAAAGTCCAAGATCAGATAGTTTCACTGGTGAGTTCTACCAAACATTTAAAGAATTAATACAAATCCTTCTCAAATTCTTTCAAAAAATGGAAGAGGAGAGACACTTCCAAGCTCATCTTATGAGGCCAGCATTATCTTGATGTCAAATTTAAACAAGAACACTACAAGAAAAGAACAGTACTGGCCAATACCCAATGAATATAGGTGCAAAAACCCTCAACAAATTGTTAGTGAACTGAACTCAACAATACGTTAAAAGGATCATACACCATAATCATGTGGGATTTATTCTAGAGATGCAAGATTGGTTTGACATTCAAATTAATCAATGTGATATATCACATTAATATGATGAAGGGCAAATATTGTATGATCATCTCAATAGATGCAGAAAAAATGGGGCGCCTGGGTGGCTCAGTTGGTTAAGCGACTGCCTTCGGCTCAGGTCATGATCCCGGAGACGCGGGATCGAGTCCCATATCGGGCTCCCTGCTCGGCAGGAGGCCTGCTTCTCCCTCTCTCACTCCCCCTGCTTGTGTTCCCTCTCTGGCTGTGGTTCTCTCTGTCAAATAAATAAAATCTTAAAAAAAAAAATTAAAAAAAAATAGATGCAGAAAAAGCATTTGACAAAATTCAGTACACACTTATGATAAAATCTCTCAATAAAATGGATATAGAGGGAACATATCTCAACATAATAAAGTGCATATATGACAAGTCAACAGCTAACATATTCAACAGAGAAAAATTGAAAACTTTTCTACTAACACAAGGAACAATACAAGGATCCACACCCTCACCACTTTTTTTTTTTTTTAAGAGAGGAAGCAGGAGGGAGATAATCTTTTTTTTTTTTTAAGATTTTATTTATTTACTTAACAGAGAGGAACACAGCTAGAGAGGGAACACAAGCAGAGGAAGTGAGAGAGGGAGAAGCAGGCTTCCCACTGAGCAGGGAGCCCAATGCAGGGCTCAAATCCCAGGACCCTGGGATCATGACCTGAGCCAAAGGCAAATGCTTAATGACTGAGCCACCCAGGCGCCCCTTGAGAGAATCTTAAGCAGGGTCTATACTGTATATGGAGACTGACACAGTGGCTCTACCTCAGCTGTGAGATCATGACCTGAGCCAAAATCAAGACCTGGATGCTTAACCAATTAAGTCACCCAGGTGCCCCCAAAATTGTGAATTGAACCATTGCAAGTTAGGGATTCTCTGTGCACTGACACCCATGATGTGGTTATGAAATTGAATAAGACACAGTAGAAAGATACCCTATGTTCATGGATTGGAAGAATATTAAAATGTCCATTATACCCTAAAACATTTATTGACTCAATGTAATTCTCATCAAAATTCCAATTTTTTTTTCACTGAAATAGAACAAACAATCCTGAATTTGCATGGAACCACAATAGATTCTGAATGGCCAAAGCAATCCTGAGAAAGAACAGAGCTGGAGGCAATAACTTCATGACTTCAAACTAAACTACAAAGCTATAGCAATTAAAACAGTATGGTATCAGCACAGAAGCAGACACATAGATCCATGGAAAAGAATAGAGAGCCCAGAAATAAACCCAAGCATATATGGTCAATTAACAACAAAGGACCAAAAAATACAGAATGGGAAAAGGACAGTCTGTTCAATAAATGGTGCCGAGAACACTGGACAGTCACATGCAAAAGAATGAAAATGGACTACCACTGTCTTTCACCATATACAAAAATCAATTCAAAATGGATTAAACAATTAAATGTAAGACCTGATACCATAAAACCTCTAGAAGAAAACATAGACAGTGAGCTCCTTGACATTGGCCTTGGTGATTATTTTTTGGGATTTAACACCGAAAGCAACAAAAATAAAAAAGTGGGACTACATCCAACTAAAAAGCTTCTGTACTACAAAGGAAACCAACAAAAAATTAAAAAGAAGAAAATACTTGAAAATCATCTGTCTGATAAGGGGTTAATAACCAAACTCATGCAACTCAATACGGTCTGAGGTTCTGAATAGACATTTTCCAGATGATACCAGGTGACCAACAAGTACATGAGAAGGTACTCAAAGCAACCATCAGGGAAAAACAAATAAAAACTGCGATATCACTTCACACCAGTTGCAGTGGCTGTTATCAAAAAGACAAGAAATAACATGTGCTGGTGAGGATGTAGAGAAAAGGGAACCCCATGTGCACTATCGGTGAGAATGTAAATTGCTACAGCCACTATGGAAAATAGTATGGAGGTTTGCCTGGGTGGCTCAGTCAGTTAAGCGTCTGACTCTTGATTTTGGCTCAGGTCATGATCTCAGGATCATGAGATGGAGCGTGGAGGCTGCTTAAGATTCTCTTCTCCTTTTGCCCCCAGCCCCCTGGCTCATGCGTGTACACTCTCCAAAAGTCAGTTAAAAATAAATAAGAAAGAAAATAGTATGGAGGTTCCTCAAAAAATTAAAAATGGAACTATCACATGATCTAGCAATTCCATTTCTGGGTTATGGATCCAAAGGAAATTAATCAGAATCTTGAAGAGATCTATAATCCCATGTTCAGTGTAGCATTATTCACACTAGCAAAGGTAGGGAAACAACCCAAGCGTCTGTCTACAGGGAATGGATAAAAAAAATGTCACACACACACACACACACACACACACACACACACGAATATTAACCATGAAAAAGAAGGAAATCTCGTTGTTTGTGACAACATGGATGGAATTTGAGGACATTACATTTAGTGGTATGAGTCAGACAGAGAAAGAAATACTGTGTGATATCACTATTTCATGTGGATTCTAAAAAAAGAAGAAACCATAGAAACAGTTGAGAAGTGGTCGCCAGAGGTTAGGGGTTGGGAAATTGGAGAGATATTGGTAAAAGGGCAGAAACATCTAGTTACAAGACAAAAAAGTTCTGGGGATGTAATGTACGGTGCAGTGACTTTAGTTAACAATATTGTATTTACTTGAAAGTTGCTAAGAAAATTGGTGTTAAATTGTTCTTACCATAAAGAAGAAATTGTAATTATGCAAGGTGTGGGAGGTTAATTAATGCTGTTGCAGTAATCATTTCATGACACGTAAGTGTATCAAATCAACATGATCTACATCTTAAGTTCACAGAATATTTATGTCAGTTATATCTCAGTAAAGCTAGGGGAAAAGAACTAGGGAAAGAGGGACTTGAAGAGGTATTTCTCCAAAGATGATATACAAATAAGCAATAAGCACATGAAAAGATGTTCAACATCGCTCATCATTAGAGAAGGTATTAGAGAACAATGAGATACCATCTTGCACCCAGTAGGGTAGTTGCTGTCAAAAAAAAAAAAAAAAAAAAAAAAGGAAAATAAGCAGTGCAGCTGAGGATGTGGAGAAATTGGAACCCGTGTGCATGGCTGGGGGAATTTGTAAGTGGTGCAGCCACCATGGAAAACAGTCTGATGGTTCATTGAAAAGTTTAACATAAAATTACAACATGATCTAAGAAATCCAGTTCCAGGTATGTTCCCCAAAGAACTGGAAGCAGGAATTTGAAAAGGTATGTGTAAACCAATATTCCTAACAGTATTATTCATAATAATGAGATATTGAGAGTATAACATGGATGAAACTTGGAAACAAGTGAAACTAGCCAGACATAAAAGGATAAATATATGATTCCACTTCTATGTGGTGCCTAGAATAGGCAAATTACTACGGACAGAATGTAGTGCTTGCCAGACGCTGGGGGAAGAGTACATTGTGGAATTACTGTTTAATACGTATGGAGTTTCAATTTGGGATGATGAAAAAGTTCTGGAGATGGGCAGCGATGACAGCGGAACAACACTGCGAATGTACTTAGTGGCTTAATGTCACATTTTAAAATAGTTAGAATAGCAAATATTATATTATGCATATTTTATCACAAAAATAAAAATTTTATGGCATCAAGAGAGAGGGGAAAATACTATTATTAGTTCCAGTAACAGTTGCATCAGCATAAAGATCCTTCTCAAAATTAAAAGTTATTAGATATTATTTGTAATCTTGCATTTGCCAGCAGCAACTGACATTGCTTTCGATGATATGAGTTGAAAATGAAGTTAATAGGAGTGTAAATCTTGAGGAACTATTAAATGCATTTGTAGAAGAGTCAGAAAAAGCTTATGATCAGTGAAGACATCACAAATTATTAAAGCAGTGTATTCTTATATTGTTACTCAGTTATCACTAGGAACCCAGGATACTTTACAAGTAATAAGAGCTTTGTAAAGGAAAAGCTTTATATTTGAGTCCTTTGGCAACACGTTTCCCCCTGCTTTTTGAAAAAGAGTTTCGCATTTCCATTTTGACTGGGCCCCACAAATCATGTACTTGACCCTCACTGATCCCCCCTTTATGAGTCACTGCCTGTCCATTTCCGACGGAGTGCTTTTGCCTTTGTGGTTCAGATGTGTCATCTCTCAAATGTGAGTGATGTCTACCCTGCGTCATAGAACTGATGTGAAACACACAGCGGTTTGGAAAATGGAGGTGCTTCAAAATACTGGTGGCATTGTTGTTCATACAAATTATTTTTTAGCCATTGCCCTTTCTGGAGTCTGAGTGTCTAGTCTGAGTGTCTTATCTAAAATAAATGTAATTCATTACTTCCTATGGAGTTTTCCAGACTTTTGAAAGAGAACCTAAATGACTCATTCTGTTCCCAAAGGTATTATTTATCTAGACTAATGATCTCATGGATGGGATTTATTTCTTCATGTGACTAAAAGCAAAGTATGGAAGTGAGGCCCAAACATTAGACTCCAATCAGAGGTCGTAAAGCCTCAATAACTTCAAATACTGTTTCAAATATAGACACCGCCCCCTAACTTCTAAGCAGCTCTGAGCAAACACAGCAGGAGGAGAGCAGAGTTCCCCCAGCACCATCCCTGGGCAATCTGCAGGCATCAGAGCCCTCAGGACATCCTGCTGAATCTCCCTAGAGACCATGCACAGGTGACAGACTCTGGGGTGGCGGGGACCTGGGGACAAGCTCTTGTGTCAAGAGGCTAGCTAGCCCTGAAGGACCAAACTTAAAACCAATCAGGAGCTTAACAAGCTGGTTGGGGACAGAATTCCAATCACTCCACCGCTCATGCCTCCTGCAGGTTGGCCAACATCTCCCTCCTCGGGCCTGTGGGATCCACATCGGAGTGTTCTCTCTCACTGGCCATCCCGCAGACAGGCCCTCCCACTACCTAACCTTTGCCCTTTCTAATTGCCCTGATCTCATCCCAACCTCCATAGCTATGTTTAAAGTCCACCTCTGGGGAACGCACAGATTGAATGTTCAAGATAATCCCCTTTCCAGTCCTGCTTGACATCTGGCCGCTGCCTGTGTACCCGGACTTCCTGGGGCGCTGGCTGGGGTTTGAGGAAAGACCTCGGGACCTACCTGGCTTCGGGATGAAGCGGGCCACCGGCTTCTTGATCCTGTGGCTCAGCCTGGGGGGAGGTCTGGCCCAGAGTGACACCAGCCCCGAGGCTGAGGAGTCCTATTCAGACTGGGGCCTTCGGCACATCCGGGGCAGCTTTGAATCTGTCAACAGCTACTTCGATTCCTTTCTGGAGCTGCTGGGAGGGAAAAATGGAGTCTGTCAGTACCGGTGCCGATACGGTGAGTGCACGCACGGCTCCTCCTCGTGGCCCTGGGGACAGCTGGAGTTGGGTCCCAGACTGCCACGCTCTTCTCCCCATCAGCCCCCTCCTAAGTCGGCCTGCCAGGCTCAGCAAATAACCACGCAGGACTCCCAGTGAAATCTGATTTTTCAAATAAGCAACCCAAAATTTGTTAATGTATTTGAAATATTTGGGACCCACTCACTCTGACAAATTACTGCTTGTTTGTCTGAAATACAAATTTCCCTGAGCTTCCGGTATTTTTTCTGACTTACTCCAGGGAGCCTGGTTCCCTGGGGCCACTTTAATGAGTTTGTTGTGAGGCCAGTTCTGAGGAACAGGAAGCAGGGATGGAGGGGGGAGATGAGGGGTCTCTGGGAGGAGTTCCTAGGGATTAACACTGGAGATGAACATTTGGAGAAAATTCTGCCAGCGGGTGAAACAGCTTACCCGGGCACGATGTGCTCCAGCTTGGAGAAGGAGTCTCCTTCTCCCTCATGCACTTCACCCCTTCCTTCCAGCTCTGTCGGTCTCCGAAGGACCTCAGTGTGTCTGACCCTCCCAGGAGGGCCTCGGTCAGCAACGGCAGGCCTGCGGGGGACAGGGAGGGCTTGCTGCCAGCCGTCGCTGCCCACCATGGGTCTGGCCCTGAGCAGGCCTCGCACTGTCCCTCAGGCCCGGTGTCCGACCTTTCTGAGTTGTAAAGAAGGGACCTGGGGGCCAGGGCTGCTCATGTGGCTGCCTGGAGGAGGCCTGGCTGTTGGGTCTCCCTTCTCTGCACCTGGAGCGGGGGAGGGCAGCCCAGAGCTCCCAGCTGGGAGGCGGGGTCAAGTTTAAACACAGCTGAGCATGTTTTCGAAAGATACACAGTTTCACATAGCATTTGCTTTATGGTTTAGTTTATCAAGTATTTCATCATGAGATTGGATGAAAACGGTGAGTCAGGCTAACCTAGCAGGAAACCATTTGAGAAATATTTTCTCCAAACACTCAGCAGATTTAAAAAAAAAATCACCTGAGAGAGAGACAGAGAGACTCAAAAATTGCTGGACTCACCCAGTCCCTCTCACTCACTCCCTTCTACCTTCGAGCCAGGGACATCGCTTCCTGACAAGCCACAAGTGACTCAGAGACAATGGGTCATCCTTGCAGCCGACCCAGAAGCCTCACAGGCCACATGTTTGAACCGCATACAATTATGGTGAACAAAGGAGCTGCACCATCTCTGTGAAGACCCCATAGGGTAAAGGGCCCTCTGTGCTACGATCCGCTGAGGCCCTACTCTAGCCCCTTGTCCCCAGACTGTGCTCACCCACTGCGTATGACTGTTGCAGGAAACGGGTTAACACACTTCACTTACTGAATAAATACATGTGCTGTTTTCCTTCCTAAAGGCAGTAAGGGACTCAGGACTGAGGTTTAGCATTACCTAACACCGGAATTTTTTTAGGAAAACAAGAATCAAAGCTTCTTCTTCCCTCTAGAGCAAAACAGCATTAAAAGGTTTCAGCAAAATTTGGTTGTAAGCCTCTGCCTGGGCAGGGTCAGCAATCACTCCCTGGTGGGGGTGGGGGACAGTCAACAGACACATTGCAGAAAGGCAAATAACTCCACTCTGAAAACAGAGCCCGTAAGGAGGGGCCTGAAGAACACGTAGGAAATGCGGGGTTAAGCCTTATTACCTTTGGAACTCAGGGGAGCCGAGAACCTGGGGGCTGTGGCCAAACAGTACGAAGTATCTTCTCAGGTTGATTGTGAATAAAGCAATCTTTGGGACAGATAATGCCTAATAATTAACTAGGTCTCTCTCCTTTCTCGGTTTACTTTGTGATATACTTCCTGCGCATGATGCTTCTCTCTTTAAAGCAGCGGCTCTCAAGCTCCCCTAAGCTTTCAAGCAGCAGGTGCGCTGGTTTAAAAAGACTGCTGCCCCGCCTGTCCCCGCCCCCCCACCAACGCCCCCATGTTTCTGATTGGGTAGGACCATAGGTCGGACAGGGTCAGAAAATTTGCATTTCTAAGAGTTCCCAGGTGATCCAGAGGCTGGTGATCCAGAGGCTGCTGGTCCTGAGACCACCCTTCTGAGGGGGAAAAAAAATGTTTTCAAGGCTTCAATATTTTGTCAGAGGAAATAGTTTAGTAACAATTAGTCTACAAGAAAAAATTTTGATTTAAGAGGTACTTAACCATTACTTAAAACCGTAGTTCTTTATCTTGGCCCCGCACTCAGCAAGCACCTGGCAGGTTTTCCAAACTCTGTTGCCCGAGCCAATTTAATCCGAATCCCTGTGGGTTGGAGACATCGGTATTTTTAATGTTTCCCAGGTGATTATCGAGTGCAGACGGTCAAGCTATGGAACGCTATTTTAAGAAGTCATCCTTGGAGAGCTTCAGCCCCTGGGCTGTTCAGACGGTGAAGGTGTATTTGTGTCTTACGGCCTTGTGTCAGCCTTGGTTTCCCCACTTCTTAAATCTATAAGCAGCTTGCTTTCTTGTCAACACACAAGGTCTGTGATTGCCAAGGACGGGGCTATAAATATAATGAGATTCACCAGGAATCAATAATAGATGTAGCCCAAGTGCTAACAGGGTCTGCACTGCTGTGGACAAGATTCCCTCTCCCGCCTCCAGAGATTCCGATCCAGGACGTCTGTGGCAGGACTCTGGAACTCCACAGATGGTTCTTAAACCAGCCCTTGAGAAATAATTATGCACTCGATCCTTCCTTTTCTCTTTCAACACAAAATAAAAAACCAGAAATTCCAGTGGCTGGACCACACCCTCTCAGCGTCTGGAAGAAATCATTGCATGACGATTTAAGTGTTCTGTGCCTTTATGAAGGTCTCTGGATGAGGGCATATGGTCCAGAGTTTCTTTCTTTCTTTCTTTCTTTCTTTTTTTTTTTTAAAGATTTTATTTATTTGACAGAGAGAACACAGGCAGAGAGGGAACACAAGCAGGGGGAGTGAGAGAGGGAGAAGCAGGCTTCCCGCCGAGCAGGGAGCCCGATGAGGGGCTTGATCCCGGGACTCCGGGATCATGACCTGAGCTGAAGGCAGTCGCTTAACCAACTGAGCCACCCAGGCACCCCGGTCCAGAGTTTCTGCATCTTGTAAAGCACGATGAAAGAAACTGTTCACATTCACACTTTGATAAAAGGACCTCTTTCTTCTTGGGTTTAGTTCTAGAAAACAGATCTCTAAATATCAGTTTCCTTTTTTCAAGAGGGCTTTTTATCTGTGTAAAATCTACACCAAAATTTTATGAACCTGTGAGTTTGTATATTTTTGCAGGTAAAGGATTCACAGCCTGCATCAGATTCTTAAGGGGATCCATAGCCTGAGAAAAGGAAACAGCCACTGGTTTAGAGGCAAGGATTGTTCTCGTGCTAGGGTGACCAACTGTCCCGGTCTGCTGGGGGGAAGAGTCAGGGTGGGGGCTGGGAGTCCTGGGATGTGAAGTTCAATACTAACACAAGGGCAGTCCAAGGCACACCAGGAGGAGTTGGTCATCCCCCTGCTGCAGTAACTTAATCTGTTTTAGTGACTGAAATAGAGTTTATTGTTTCAGTGAAATTGTCAGTTCGGCTTTGTTCCGTTGGTGTGTTTCTCACACTATATTTGAGTGTCTCTGGAAGGATATATGGGTTTTTTTTTAAAGGATTATTTGTTTATTTGCGGGAGAGCTTGAGCGCCTGAGAGCGTGCTGGAGCGGGGAGGAGCAGAGGGAAAGGACAAGAGAATCTCAAGCAGACTCCCTGCTGAGTGTGGAGCCCAATTCGGGGATCATTCTCTGACCCTGAGATCATGATCTGAGCCGAAAAGAAGAATGGGACGCTTAATGACCCAGCCATCCAGGCGCCCCTGGAAGGATATACATTTCAAATAAAGTACTTTGATTCTGGGGCGCCTGGGTGGCTCAGTTGGTTAAGCGACTGCCTTCGGCTCAGGTTATGATCCCGGAGAGACGGGATCGAGCCCCACATCGAGCTCCCTGCTCCGCGGGAAACCTGCTTCTCCCTCTCTCACTCCCCCTGCTTGTGTTCCCTCTCTGGCTGTGTTTCTCTCTGTCAAATAAATAAAATCTTAAAAAAAAAAAAAGTACTTTGATTCTTTAGTAGATTTCTAGTGGAGCACAGCTTCTGCTGGGTGGGGAGAAAAGACACACCCTCTGGGGAAGATGTAACCCTTGACCCAGGTCATAAAGCCCAGAAGTTTTTACTGTTCCTTTGAGGGACAGATCTGAGAGTGAAGGAAGGTTGGGTCCAGGAGGCAGCGTGGGTGCCTGTGGAAGAACCCGGGTTTCCTGGCTAACCCTCCTTCTCAGTCTCCCTCATTTGTTTTTTAAGTGTCCGTCCCGTTTTATGGTTTTTACTTTGTTTAGAAGGTTTTCATTTTCATGAGATCAAACCTGTCAGACTTTATCTTCCTGGCTTCTCAGTGTTGTGCCTTGCTTAGAAAGCCGTCCTCACATCACAATTATAACAACTTTCTGCTAGTTTTTTTTTTTTTTTCCTGTGAAAGCAACAATAGCTAAAATGTAATAAATGACTTTTACTGTGTTCCAATTCAACTTTTTTATGGACACTAAAATATGAACTTCATATAATTTCCACATGACACAAAATATTATCGTTGTTTTGACTCCCCCCCACCATTTAAAAATAGAAGAATAACTTTTAGCTGGCAGGCTATATGAAAACAGGCAGTGGGCTAGCCTTGGGCCATCGTTCACCAGCCCCTGAACCAGAGGATCAAGGGGTCAGCCTCCCACTCCTGTAAACAACCAAAACCAGAAACTAAAATTAATCTGAGGACATAGTACATTATTGATGCCTAGACTCAAAACATCAAACTGTAAAGACTCAATGCAACTCAAAATACCTCAAAGTAGGGCGCCTGGGTGGCTCAGTTGATTGGGCAACTGCCTTTGGCTCAGGTCATGATCCCAGAGTCCCGGGATCAAGCCCCTCATCGGGCTCCCTGCTCGGCGGGAAGCCTGCTTCTCCCTCTCTCACTCCCCCTGCTTGTGTTCCCTCTCTGGCTGTGTTTCACTCTGTCAAATAAATAAAATCTTAAAACAAACAAACAAACCCTCAAACTATAAGTTGAGGATATAGTAAATTCTTTCTGCCCAGACTCAAACCATCGCTCTTTTTCTTAGAACTTCTCTTTCAAGCTTCATTCCTAAATGGAATTCCTGCAGCTATCATGAAGTATTAAGTACAAAAATAAATAATCATCATCATAGCAGGACACATAGGAAGTGTCTGGAGTTAGAGTTCCATTAGCTTTTAAACTGGGATATCAGAATTTTATTTTCCGTGGGACATCAAGTCCAAAAAAGGCAGAGGGTAAACCCAGGAAACTGCATGGCATCTGCTACAAAAGCTCTATATCAACAAAATTATTAAAGAGATAAAATTTATCACAAAATTTACACATTTGTTTCATCATGAAAAATTTCCCCTGTAATTTCTATAAAGCTAGTATGCGTGGGGCATTCGTAAAACAACAATCCAAAGAAAAAGTAAAATCACCATAATTATCTTACCTACAAGAGACAATTCACATTTAATCTATGACATAATGTGATCATTTTCATATGTGTAATTTGATTGCTAACATTATTTAATACATGTTACCCATTCCCCAACCCCTGGTAATTCTCTCTCACAGACACACACACATCGTAGGTTAGTACCGTACCAATGTAGGTTACATTTCTCAAGAACTTTGAAAAGTTATGTAGGGGTTACTGGTGGGCTGGCAGACTCCATCAATAAGCATAGTTCCGCTCCGTTACAAATAAGAAATGTTGGGTGAAAAGAAAACATTAAAAAATATATATACCCTTGGGCGCCTGGGTGGCTCAGTGGGTTAAAGCCTCTGCCTTCAGCTCAGGTCATGATCCCAGGGTCCTGGGATCAAGGCCCGCATCGGGCTCTCTGCTCAGCAGGGAGCCGGCTTCCTCCTCTCCCTCTGCCTGCCTCTCTGTCTACTTGTGATCTCTCTCTCTGTCAAATAAATAAATAAAATCTTAAAAAAATATATATATATATACATATATATATATTCATACCCTCAAGCTAGAAGGGAATAAAAAGAAGCCTATAAGATCCAGTTGAAGGGGAAGAGCAGTGCCACAGTGGTGAGTGGTGAGCAGGGGCTGATGCTAAAAACCTTGGAGTTTTTAGTCAGGAACATATGTAGACTCTAGGATCAGAGGAATGGTTTGTTTTTGTTAGTTTTTTTTTTAAGATTTTATTTATTTGACAGAGAGAAACACAGCTAGAGAGGGGACACAAGCAGGGGGAGTAAGAGAGGGAGAATCAGGCTTCCCACTGAGCAGAGAGCCTGATGCAGGACTCTATCCAGGGACTCCAGAATCGTGACCTGAGCCAGAAGGCAGACGCTTAAGGACTGAGCCACGCAGGTGCCCCAGAGGAATGGGTTTTAATACTCATACAAAGATGGGCACCTGTGTGGTTCAGTCAGTTAAGTGGGGCCCAGGAATTCCTTTAGCAAAAAAAGCCCTTCTGAAGCTGGAGTCTTACTAAAATATTACACACTATGTGAAAAAATAATCCAATATGAGGGAGACTCAGGAGACATTAAAAACTGACTTAGCATCCCAAAGACTGGAGACCATAAAATGTAAAACAAGAATATTTAAAATTATTAAAGAAATAAAATAAGGACTAGAAAATATAATAAAAAATAAAACAGAACTCAGTGAAAATGAATATATATTCAAAGAATACCATCATGAAAGTGAAAAGACAAGCCACAGAATGGGAGAAAATATTTGGAAAGAAGACATATGAGTGGCCAATAAGCACAGGAAAAGATGAACAACATTATTAGTTATTAGGAAAATGTAGATCAACATGACCATGAGATACCGCTTTATGCTCACTAGGATAGCTGTAATCAAAAAGACAGATTATAACAAGTGGGGAGAGAGTGAACACTTACATGTTGCTGTGGGGAATATAAAATTGTGCCACCACGTTGGAAAATAGTCTGGTAGCTCCTCAAAATGTTAAACAGAGTTAGCACATGACCCAGAAATTTTATTCCTCTTGGGAAATGAAAACATATTGTCTACAAAAATAATGTTTGTAGTAGCATTTTTCATAATCGCCAAAAAGTGGGGAAAACCTCAATATGCATATTTACTGACAAAAAAAAAAAAGGAAATACTGATCTATGCTACAACATGGATGAACCTTGAAAACATGATGTTCAGTGAAAGCACCAGACAGAAAAGGTCACATAGTGTGTGATTTCATTTATGTGAAATGTCCAGAAGAGGCAAATTTATAGAGACAGAAAGTTGGTTAGTGATTGTCTAGTGCTGATAGACAGCCTCATCTTGGAAGAAATATACCTCCACTACTGCCATATTCTCTATGTCACATAGATCAACCCTGGGTCAACACAAGAGGGCATGGACACCAAAAGATGGGGCTCACTGGGAGCCATCTTGAACTGCGATCTCATATACACGTCTTACCATAGAAACCAACACCAAATAGATTGTGGCAGAGACTGCTTCATGTCTCCTATTACCTTCCCTCTTTCTATAGTAATAAGCCCCTCCTCTCCAATTTTATGTGGGGCTCATGGATGCCTACATGTTAAAGACTTCAGTTACTAGCCCACTTTTGCAACTAGGTATTGCTGTTTGATTAAAGTCTGTCAAAGGGAAATAAGAGAAGTGATGTGTGTATCATTTTGGAGTGTGTTTATTTTTATTTATTTTTAAAATATTAAATATTTAATTTTTTTAAAGATTTTATTTATTTGACAGAGAGAAACACAGCCAGAGAGGGAACACAAGCAGAGGGAGTGAGAGAGGGAGAAGCAGGCTTCCCGATGAGCAGGAAGCCCGATGTGGGGCTCGATCCCGTGTCTCCGGGATCATGACCTAAGCCCAAGGCAGCCGCTTAACCAGGCGCTTCTGGAGTGTGTTTATTAAAGAGTGGGGCAGGGGCGCCTGGGTGGCTCAGTTGGTTGAGCGACTGCCTTCGGCTCAGGTCATGATCCCTGAGACTCGGGATCGAGTCCAACATCGGGCTCCCTGCTCCGCGGGAAGCCTGCTTCTCCCTCTCCCACTCCCCCTGCTTGTGTTTCCTCTCTGGCTATGCTTCTCTCTGTCAAATAAATTAAAAAAAAAAAAAAAAAAAAAAGAGTGGGGCAGCCACCCTCCTACCTCCTCCTTTTATCCTGTGGCTTGCAGTATAGATATGTTACCTGAAGCTCCCTCTTGAGCCATGAGAGCCAGGATTGCTTTCTAGGGCTGATAAAGTAGAAGGCTAGAAGCAGTCTGGGTTCCAGAAAAGTGCAGATTTGCCATACGAAACTTACGATCCTTAATTCTAGATCATGAAATAGTCTAATTTGTTTAAGCATCTGAATAATCCTCAGTCTTTTGCTCTGTCTTGCAGCTCCTAAAAAAAAGGCAAAGGAATGTAGTGGAAGAACATGGGCTTTGGAGACATAAAACAAGAAATCTGGATTTATGCACTATTTCCCCCACTTAGTACACTGCTCAGACAAGTCACACGTCCTTTAGTCCCATTTTCCTTATCTGGATAATAGAATTAAACTACTCACTACCAAGACTGTCGCGAGTTTCCATTTACCTATGATGACTACCATTAATAACATTGACAAAGCTTCTCTCTACAGAATTGAAAGATTATAAAATAACTCAAAAGCCATGTAGGAGAAACCAAGAAATTAAAAGCCTGCCAGATCGTTTCTGCTTAGTTCTATGATACAAAGCTTCAAATACTGCACGGTGATGTTTTCTTTGCTCTTTGATCAATAATGCTTTGCTTACGTTTATGGAATCTTGTAAAATTTCCTTCAAGTTATTCTGGAAAAATTTTGAGGTACTGTTAAAGTTCTGATCGGTTAAATATGTGATCAAGGGGGTGCCTGGGTAGCTCAGAGTGGTAAGCCTCTGCCTTCGGCTCAGGTCATGAGCTCAGGGTCCTGGGATCAAGCTTCACATAAGGCTCTCTGCTCAGCAGGGAGTCTATTTCTCCCCCTCTCTCTGCCTACCTCTCTGCTAACCTGTGATCTCTCTCTCTCTGTCAAATAAATAAATAAAACCTTTCAAAAATATGTGATCAGGTAGTGTTCTGCTTTGTCTTACAAACATGGATGGAGGAGTAAGACATCTTGAGTTTTATTTTATTTGAGAGAGAGAGAGACAGCACAAGCATGAGGAACAGCAGCTGGAGAGGGTGAAGGAGAAGCAGGCTTCCTGCTGAGCAGGGAACCCAACCTGAGGCTCTCTCCCAGGACCCTGGGAACATGACCTGAGCTGAAGGCAGATGCTTAACTGACTGACCCACCCAAGAGCCCCTATTCTATTCTGTTTTTAAAGATTTATGCATTCATTTTAGTGAGAAAGAGAAAGCATATGAGTGGGAGCTGGGGGTGGGGCAGAGGAAGAGGAAGAGAATCTCAGGCAGACTCCCTACTGAGTGCAGAGCCCAATGTGGAGGTTGAATTCATGACCCTGAAATCATGACCTGAGCTGAAATCATGAGTCAGAAACTTAACTGACTGAGTCACCCAGGTGCCCCAAGACACCTTGAGCTTTAGTTCCATTTTGCCATGGACCTGACTCTCAAAGTCATGCACTTAAGAAACAGTGAGGAAAGGCCGATATTGTTAAATACTTCCCTCTTAGGACCACCTTTGCTGTATCCCAAAGGTTCTGAACTGTTGTGTTTTCATTTTCATTTGTTTCCATGACTTTTTTAAAATTCCGTAATTTCTGGTTGACCCATTCATTCTTTAGTAGGATGCTCTTTAACCAACATCTGTCATTTCCTAACTTGTTAATTTTAGCCATTCTGACTGGTGTGAGGTGGTATTTCATTGTGGTTTTCATTTGTATTTCCTTGATGGCAAGTGATGTTGAACATTTCTTCATGTGTCTGTTGGCTATTTGTATGTCTTCTTTGGAGAAATATGTGTTCATGTCTTCTGCCCATTTCTTGACTGGATTATTTGTTCTTTGGGTGTTCAGTTTGATAAATTCTTTATAGATTTTGGGTATTAGCTCTTTATTTGATAAGACATTTGCAAATATCTTCTCCCTTTCTGTCAGTTGTCTTTTAGTTTTATTGACTGTTTCCTTTGCTGTGCAAAAGCTTTTTACCTTAATGAAGTCCCAATAGTTTATTTTTGGTTTTGTTTCCCTGCCTTGGGAGATGTGTCTAGCATCAACCTGCTGCAGCCGAGGTCACAGAGGTTGCTGCTTGTGTTCTCCTTTAGGATTTTGATGGATTTCTGTCTCACATTTAGGTCTTCCATCCATTTTATTTTTATATAGTATAACAAAATGGTCAAGCTTCATTATTCGACATGTGGCTGTCCAATTTTCCCAACACCATTTGTTGAAAAGGCTGTCCTTTTACCATTGGTTATTCTTTTCTGCTTTGTTGAGGATTAGCTGACCATAAAGTTGAGGGTCCAATTCTGGGCTATCTATCCTGTTCCATTGATCTACATGTCTGTTTTTGTGCCAGTACCATACTGTCTTAAGGATCACCACTTTATAACACAACTTGAAGTCTGGAATTATAAAATTGTAAATATTTATGCCCCTAACTTGGGAGGAGCCAATTATATAAACCAACTAATAACAACATTAAAGTAACACATTGATAATAAAACAGTAATAGTAGGGGACTTTGACACCCCACCCACAGCAACGGACAGATCATCTAAGCAGAAGATCAACAAGGGAACAAGGGCTTTGAATGACACACTGGACCAGATGGGCTTCACAGATATATTCAGAGCATTTCATCCTAAAGCAACAGCATATATATATTCTTCTTGAGTGTGCATGGAACATTCTCCAGAATAGATCACATACTGGGTCACAAGTTAGGTCTCAATCAGTAACAAAAAATTGGAATTATTCCCTGCATATTTTAGATTACAATGCTTTAAAACTTGAACTCAATCACACTCAACTCCCGCTGTTGGTGGGAATGCAAATTGGTGTGACCATTCTGGAAAACGGTATGATGGTTCCTGAAAAAGGTGGAAATAGAGCTAACCTATGACCCAGCAATTGCAGTACTGGGCATTTATCTAAAAGATATAAACATAGTGATTCAAAGGGGCATGCTCCCCAATTTTTGTAGCAGCAATGTCCATTAATAGCCAAACTACAGAAAGAGCCCTGATATTCACCAACAGATGAATGGATAAAGAAGTTATGATATATATATATATATATATATATATACAATGGAATATTACTCAGCCATCAAAAATTGAAATCTTACCCTTTGCAATGAAGTAGACGGAACTAGAGGGTATATGCTAAGTAAAATAAGTCAGTCAGAGAAAGACAAATATATGATCTCACTCACATGTGGAATTTAGGATATAAAACAGATGATCTTAGGGGAAGGGAGGAAAAAATCAAACAAGACTAAATAAGAGAGGGAGACAACAAACCGTAAGAGACTCTTAACTACAGGAAACAAACTGAGGTTGCTGGAGAGGAGATGGGTGGAGGGATGGGGTAACAGGGGTACACGTGAGGTAATGAGTACTGAGTGTTATGTGCAACTGCTGAATCACTGACCTCTGCCTCTGAGACTAATAATACACTATATATTAATTAACTGATTTTAAATAAGAGAATAAAAAAGAAAAATTAGAAAAGAAAAAAATAAAAACAAAACAAAATAACAAAACATTAGAATTGTTAATAAATGAATGCTCATAAAATTCTTTGAGATTAGGAGAAAAACACCAAACTTGTCTGAAAATTATTAGTCTTTTATGACATTATCGTCATCATTACCATCATTACCACCTAATTGGGGTGTGGCTATCTGGTGAGGAATGATGATTTTTAAAGGAAAAATTGAATATGCTTTTAGATCATTTTTATTTGATGAATATTCCCAAATGCTTAATTTCTAAATATTTCTTCCTGCTTCTTTCCTCTCTTTCTTCTGCTAGGAAAGGCACCCATGCCCAGACCTGGCTACAAGCCTCAGGAGCCCAACGGCTGCAGCTCCTATTTCCTGGGTATTAAGGTACCAGAAAGTGTATGTACCACCATCATTATTTTCTTAGTTGATTGGTTTTAACTAAGGCAAGTCAGAGTTATCCCTGATGGGAGTGATCATTTATGGAACATAGCTGAGCAATAAAATCGTTTTAAATTGGAGGACCGCCTGGGTGGCTCAGTGGGTTAGGCATCTGCCTTTGGCTCAGGTTGTGATCTGAAGGTTCTGGGACTGAGTCCTTCTCAGTGGGGAACCTGCCTCTCCCTCTGCCTGCCTCTCCCTCTGCTTGGGCTCTCTCTCTCTCTCTGACAAAGTCTTTTAAAAAAATTGGATACAGAGTAAGGGAGATAATTTTCAAGGACTGTATCTCATTTCCTTTTCTCAGAGGCAGCTGTCCCTCAGATAAGACCTTGTGTAGTGAACTTTAAAATCACGAAGTATCAGCCAAACCTTAGGGGATCAAACATCACTTCATATGAAATCTAATAGGTTTGGCTTATTTAGATTTAGTAAGACTTTTCCTATGATCTGCTGGAGCCATTGGCACTGACCAGCAAAGACTTTTCCAAGTGGTTGATTTCATGCTGGGAGCATCAGACCTGCTCTTCAGAGTATTAAGATCACAGTAATCTGTACCTATCCACCCACCGCCCCCCCCCCCCCGACACACAAGCATCCAGCCCGAAGCCTCAACCCCTATCTAGCCGCTGCCTAAACATTTATCTTCATACTGTTGGCCATTTCTCAAACTACTGTCCTCCCCTGAAAACAAGTAATAAACTAATTGATTTTAAGACCTCTTGGAGGTCCTTTTATCCTTTTTTATTTCAGAAAAGAGGAGCAACGTAAAACATAC
This sequence comes from Spilogale gracilis, assembly GCA_004023965.1. Lineage (NCBI taxonomy): Eukaryota > Metazoa > Chordata > Mammalia > Carnivora > Mephitidae > Spilogale > Spilogale gracilis. The sequence continues at coordinate 60,049 of PITA01002179.1, forward strand.
GTAGAGGGATTTCACATCTAAGCTACAATATTGAAGTCTGCCTTCATCAGGCTAAACATCATTTTTCTGTTGATTCAAAAGATTTCGCTTTGTAATAGTTTTCTAAGCAGCATAATGTTTATTCTGCTACAAAAACTGCTGCCCACTGGAGTGCCTGGGTGGCTCAGTCGGTTAAGAATCTGCCTTCTGCTTAGGTCATGATCCTGGGGTCCTGGAATTGAGTCCCCACATCAGGCTCCCTGCTTAGTGCAGAGTCTGTTTCTCCCTCTCCTTCTGCCACTCCCCCTGCTTGTGCTCTCTCTCTCAAATAAATAAGAAAATATTTTAAAAAATGCTGCCCACCAATGTGGCATTTTTGTGCAAATGGGAAAATGTCCTCTTTCCTTCCTCTATTTGTCATAAATTTATCCTAATATACAGATTGTTAGAAAAGGAAATTTGCCATTGACTAGACATTTTTTTCTCTCTCTCTCTCTTTTTTACAGATTTATTTATTTGAGAGAGAGAGTGCAAGACAGCGAGAGGAGGCACATAGGGAGAGGGAAAGAGAAGCTTAAACAGACTCATGCTGAGCCCAGAGTCCAACAAAAGGGCTGGATCCCATGACCCTGAGATCATGTACTGAGCCAAAACCAAGAGTCAGACACTGAACCGACTACACCACCCAGGTTTCCTGGCTAGACATTTTCCTTAAGAAATATACAAATCTAAGATGTCTTATGGGGAGCTATCCTCTTTGATAGGATGTTTTGCACACTGAACAACCCACACAGCCATAGACCTAATCTTGTCCACAGTCATCAGCATGTGTACGGACACAGAGGAAAGGCAATCTTTTCAAATAAATATTTATATTAGAGAAATACCCTTTTTGGACCAATATACTAGATACAAATTCAGTAGCTATAGAAGCGGTATTGAAACCTCTATAGAAATGTACAGGTGGATGGAAATTATTAAGATAGACACATTAATGCTTCAGCAAGGCTCGACTTGTGAACAAATTTTCTTTTCCTCATTCTTGAAACTTCCCCACACCCATCACTGTTTTTCTGTAGAACGCTTTGTTCTAGGAACTCAGTACGAATGTTGATGCCTAGTAACGAGATGGGGATGGCCAGTACTGGCGCTTGAAGACATAGGGGGCACAGCTGATAGCACAAATCAGATTCCTACTGACAATGCCCTGATCCTGTATTTTCCTATACAGCCTCTCAGCCTCTTACCCCAGGACTGGCGTAAAGTCTCAGAGGCATTAGCCTGCTGCAGCCTCCTTTGCCTGGCAAAGGAATAAACTATGTCCATTCTTTATCCCCGAACTCTGTCTTCCCATGACATATTTTGGCTCCAGAGCCCAGAGGTCAGTTTTCAACAACAGTAGACACTCTATCTGGGGAGTAATGTCATTTCATTTATTGGTATAAGTACTGTTTAGAACTAGTTCAAGAATTTCTGATTTAGTTGACTTGAATGATAATGACTATACTCGAATTTTCAGCTACCTCTGCTGTGATACATGTTTAGTTGGGAGGATGAGGTAGACGCAAAATGGAAGGCATCAGATGATAGGAATCTGCCCAGAAATGCAGAGCCCAGGCTGTTGCCTTCCCTGTCTAATGAGTCACATTACCTCTTACTGTAACAATGTGGTTTTTTTTCTTTCTTTCTCGCAGAAGGGCATTTTAAATTGCCAATGTCCGTATTCTGCTTTAGGTGACCTTGGAGTAAAAGTTCAAATAAGCGACCACGTAAGGTGGGAAGGATCTATAATAGCAGATTAATCAATCGATCCTCACCCATACTGTGAAACCAGATTTCCGTCTCCCCTCAGGTCTAAGTCTATATGATCAAAAGACTCTAAGATGCTCTACCTGTGTCCAGACACTCCTGTTTCAAATTATTTCACAGACGACAGAACAATCACTCTCTGTAGTCCTTCATTATCATGCAGCTGTCTTCCTCCAGAGTCTTTATCAATTCTTACCGATTACCTTGGAAGTCAGGGCCATCCACCAACTTGCTTTTCTCTCTAATTAAAGAGTAATAAACAAACAAAAAAATACATCCTTGCTAAGCCCTTGAAAGACTAAACAAAGTGACTTGCTCACATATGATTTGCTCATCTCCTTTCTTTACGTGCCTCACCCTAGGTCTACCTTCGTCCCTAATAAGCTTCCCTCCCCCCCAAAAAAACCCATGTAGAGATATCAAGCTCTAGATATGACATTCTATGAACCTTGTTATTCAGTTTATGCCACAACATTCACAACTGTTTATAGGATGCTTAATACACGTCTGTGTGTGTGTGTCAGATCTCGCCACTGACCGCGGCCCATGTGCGGCAGGAGACACGTGTTCTAGAGCCCAGCCTGCTCCCCAACACATACAGACACCTTTAAAACAGTGCTGTGTGGGTGTGGGATGGGTCCCTAATAAATGCTGGTGACCTCTTGATGAACTGAGGCTTAATTTTTCATACTTGGAGCCTTCAGATCCTTTGCTCAAGCAAAATCTCACACATCATAGCTTTTAGTTGAATTTGACGTCGTGCAGCTCTGCCTTCTTCACTAGCCTTCTGATATTTACTTTCCTCACTGTAGTGGCCTGCAAATTTGAAAATTACTACATTTAAAAGGAAAAAGAGAAAAATGGGCTATTCAGAGTTAGTAAACTAATAATCATGACCGAAACTTAACCTCCTGTAACTGTCAACCGGATGGATTCTCTCAAGAGGCCGGTTTTTCAGAATTGATCTGACTGTATAAGGGGAATTAGAGGGCTGGCTAGCTCATAACAAGGAGGGCAAGGTTGTCTAAGGTCCTTAGTCTGAATGTGGCATTTTCCTCCTTCACTTTTCCCCAGATGGACTTGGGCATTCCAGCAATGACCAAGTGTTGCAACCAGTTGGACGTCTGTTATGACACTTGTGGAGCCAATAAGTATCGCTGTGATGCAAAATTCCGATGGTGTCTCCACTCTATCTGTTCTGACCTGAAGCGGAGTCTGGGCTTTGTCTCCAACGTGGAAGGTAAGTATCTTAAGGGCATCTATGAGTGAGGAGGGAGATCTGCTCCTGTTCTCATAGAGAAATGTATCCAGAGCCCCTTTATGCAGAGACCGGTAAGAGCTCTCTGAACTTTCTAGAACACTGTGACAAACATAAGAAGGACAAAGGAATATTCTGGGCATTCCTTCACTAAAGTTCTTGCTGTCCTGCCCAGGAGTTGCTGGCCCCACTCCCGATGGACAGGGCCACACCAAAGCCTTCCCAGAGATATAAAAATCTATCCTTTAAGACTGGAGAAAAGAGTTGCCCAACTGGCTTTGGTTATTCATTCCACTATTAAATAATTTTCCATATCAGGAGTTATTCTGTATAGAACAAGTTGGTTTGGTTTTAGCCCTTTTCCCCTTATTTTGTTCTCAGTCATGCAAGAATTTTTAAAAACCCATCCTTTTTGCGTAAAGCTCTCTGTATACTTGAGGATAATTATTTTTAAAAAACAGCTTAGCTACCCAGTTTCTAGCACTGATTGTGTAATTTCTTTTCTCTAATTCACCTTAGGAAAAGCTTTAATCCTTTAGTTTCCAAAGCCAGAATATCATATCCAGGTATTAGGGTTATATATTTGTAGGTAGCGAAGTTTAACATTTCTGCTTATAAGGAGCTGGCCTCATGCCACTGAGAAAGTCAGCAATAGAAAGAATCTTGGATTGTTTTCAGAGATCAATGTCTTCAGGGTAGTCCTGGAATGTGTGAAGGCTTGAAAATATGAATAATTAATTAGGCCCCGTAAAAGGGAGTATTATGCTCTCTGTACCGACAAAAGATGAATAAGTACCTGCTGCTAATCTAGGGTCAAGTTACTTCCTCTAAGCAATGTTTGCTCTTCTAAGAGTTTCTTCTAAGAGTTTTGTTTAAGTTAATTTTTACATATGGTGTAAGAAAGAGGTCCAACTTCATTCTTCTGTTTATGGATATACAGATGTTCTTGCATATTGCTGAAGGACTATTCTCTCTCGCATTCAGTTGTTTTTGTACCCTTATGAAAAAAATCAATTGAATATAAATGCAGTGTTTACTTCTAGACTTTCAATTCTATTCCATTGATCTATGCCAGGGCCACACTGTCTTTATTGCTGTGGTTTTATGGCAAACTTTGAAATCAGGAAGTGTTCTTCATTTTTATCCTTCTTTTTCCAAGATCATTTTGGATATTCTGAATGCTTTGCATTTCCATACGAATTTTAGGTTCAGCTTGTCCATTTCTGAAAAGATATAGCAGTTGGAATTTTGATAAGGTTTTTGTTAAATCTGTAGATCAATTTGGAGCATATTACCATCTTAACAAAATTATGTTTTCTGATCCATGAACATGAATGTCTTTCCATGTATTTGGATCTTCTTTATTTTCTTTCAACAATGTTTTGTAGTTTTCAGAACACAAGTCTTAACACTTCTTTTGTTTAATTTACTCATAGGTATTAATTTATTCATTTTGTTACCGTAAATAAAATTTTCTTAATTTTATTTCATTAATAATATACAGAGGGGTGCCTAGGTGGCTCAGTGGTTAAGACTCTGCCTTCAGCTCAGGTCATGATCCCGGAGTCCCGGGATCGAGCCCTGTGTTAGGCTCCCCGCTTGGCAGGAAGTCTGCTTCTCCCTCTCACTCCTGCTGCTTGTGTTCCCTCTCTAGCTGTGTTTCTCTCTGTCAAATAAATAAAAGCTTTTAAAAAAATAATATACAGAAACACCTGATTTTGTATATTGATCTATTATCCTGCAACCTTGCTGAATTTACTTATTAATTTTAAGAGATTTTAGTGGATTCCTTAGGTTTTTCTATATACAAGATAATGATATCTACATATTATCTTTCTTTCCAATTTGGATGCCTTTAATGTATTCCTCTTGCCAATTGTCCTGTCCAGAATTTTCAGTACAATATTGAATAGGAGTGGTGAGAGCAATGTAGAGCAAATAAACAAATGGTACCAAACAACCAAAGGGCCAAAGAACAAATCAAAAGAGAAATTTAAAAAAAAAAAAATATATATATATATATTGAGGGGGCACCTGAATGGCATAGTGACATGGTCAGTTAAGTGTCTGACTATTTTTTTTAAAGATTTTATTTATTTATTTGACAGAGAGAAATACAGAGAGAAACACAGCCAGAGAGGGAACACCAGCAAGGGGACTGAGAGAGGTAGAAGCAGGCTTCCCGTCAAGCAGGCAGCCCGATGCAGAGCTCGATCCCGGCTCTCCGGGATCATGACCTGAGCTGAAGGCAGTCGCATAACCAACTGAGCCACCCAGGCGCACCATGTCTGTCTATTTTTTTTAAGATTTACTTATTTTTATTGTAGAGAGAGAATGAGTGTGGGGAGAGGGGCAGAAGGAGAGGGAGAGAGAGAATCCCAAGCAGACTCCCTGCCTTGTGCAGAGCCTGATGTGGGGCTTATCCAGATCCTGAGATCATGACCTGAGTCGAAATCAACAGTTGGACACTTAACTGACAGAGCCACGTAGGCGCCCCAGCATCTGTCTCTTGATTTCAGCTAGATCATGATCTCAGGGTTGTGAGACTGAGCCCTGTATTGGGTTCCACACTCAGCAGAGATTCTGCTTGATATTTTTTCTCTCTGCCCCTTCCCTGCTCTCTCTCTAAAAAAAAATGCATCTTTTTGAAGAATATCAAGACAATGAAAATGAAAATACAACATACCTAAACTTATGAGATGCAAAAAAAGCAGTTCTCTAAGAGGGAAATTCATAGCCATAAATGCCTATATCAAGAAAAAAAAAGAAAGATCTTGAACAAACTCTAGCTTTACTCCTCAAGAAAATAGAAAAAGAAAAGCAGTGGAGCTCAAAGTTAGTAGAAGAAAGGGAATAACAAAGATAAAAGCAGAAATAAATGAAATGAAGTCTAAAATAACAATAGAAAAGATAAATTATGGGGCGCCTGGGTGGCTCAGCTGGTTGGGCCACTGCTTTCGGCTCAGGTCATGATCCTGGAGACCCGGGATCCAGTCCCACATCGGGCTCCCTGCTCAGTGGGAAGCCTGCTTCTCCCTTTCTCACTCCCTCTGCTTGTGTTCCCTCTATGGCTGTGTTTCTCTCTGTCAAATAAATAAATAAAATCCTTAAAAGAAAATAGAAAAGATAAATTAGGAGCTGTTTTTTAAAAAGATGAAAAAAAATAGACTCACTAAGAACAAGAGAGAGAGAGAACTCAAATAAATAAAATCAGAAATGGAAGAGGAGACATTCCAAATGATACCACAGAAATACAAAGGATCACAAGAGTCTGCTATGAATAATTATATGCCAACAAGTTGGACAACAGAGGAGAAATGGGTAAATTCCTAGAAATGCACAACCTACCAAGACTGAATAATGAAAAAGTAGAATCTGAATAGAGTGATCATTAGTAAGGTGATTGAACCAGTCATTAAAAATCTCCCAACAAATAAACAAGATGGATTTTTGAAGTGGCTTCAACATTTAAAGAAGAATGAATCACCCATTTAAATGGCTTCAGCATTTAAAAAAATTAATAATAATCTTTCTCAGCTCTTCCAAAAACCAGAAGAGGACACAACACTTCCCAACTCACTTTATGAGGCCAGCATTACCCTGATACCTAAATGAGACAAGGACAACACAAAAAAAGAAAATTGGAGGTCAATATCCCTGATGAATATAGATGCAAAAATCTTCAACAGAATTTTAGCAGACCTAACTCAGCAATACGGTAAAGGATAATACATCATAATAAAGTGGCATTTATTCAAGGGATGCAAGAATGGTTCAACATCAGCAAACCAGACAATGTGATGCATCACATTAATAAAATGAAGGATAAATATCCTACAGTCATCTCAATAGATGCAGAAGAAACATTTAATGAAATTCAATATCCATTTTGATAAAAACTCATAACACAATAGGTATAGGGTATATATCTCAACATAATAAAGGCCATACATGACAAGCCCACAGCTAACATCATGCTTAATGGAGAAAAGCTGAAAACTTTCCCTCTAAGATCAGGAATAAGACAAGAATGCTCACTTTCACCACTTTTATTTAGCATAGTATTGGAAGTATTCTAGCTAGAGCAATTAGGCAAAAAGAAGAAATAAGACATCCAAGTTGAAATGGAAGATGTAAAATTATTGCTATTTACAGATGACATGATATCATATATGTAAAACCCTAAAGACTCCACCAAAAAACTGTTAGAACTAATAAATTCAGTAAAGTCATAGGATACAAGATGAAGATACAAAATCAGTTTTGTTTCTATACACTAATAATGAATTATCAGAGAGAGAAATTTCAAATTTTTCCACTTACTCACCAGAAGAATAAAATGCCCAGGAATACATTTAACCAAAGAGGTGAAAGACTTGTGCATTGAAAACTCTAAGACATCGATGGAAGAACTGAGAATGACCAAATAAATGGAAGATATTCAGTGACCATGGATTAAATGAATATTCTTAAAATGTGCATACTATCCAAGACAATCTACAGATTCAATAAAATTCTTATCAAAATTCTAATGGAAGGTGTTCTAAGATGCCTTCCCTAATAACTCTTACCCCCAGAGAGACAGGGACTCTCTCTGTGGGTTCCCATAACCTTGATATCACTTCCATAATGGTGTAGTGTTACCATTTGTTTACCTATCCCTCCTGTCCACCTCTTTGTCCAAACCGAGTACTTGGATTGGGATCTCTTTAGTCTTTGTGTTCCTGATGCCTAAGAGAATTATTGACCAACAGGCATGTTTTCTCAATGAGTGAATTGTTATTCATCCCACACTTGAACAGAAAACGCTATTGGAAACAGAGTTATTTGAGGGAGTATTCTGCAAAAATGGTAGAGTTTCCATGGAGTGAGCATAGTAGTATGGGAGATTCTGATTGCTAAGCATGATTTTGACCTGAAGACCCATAAAAGAAGGGTACCCCAAAGTATATTCTGCCTTAGTAGATTGAATGGAAGCTTATGAAAAAGCTTCTCTTACATGTATGTTTTTCTTTTTAATTCTGTATTTGGATTACTGCCTTTACTTTCCTCCAGGTATCATGTCATCCTTGGAATTACATTGCTTCTTAAAATTACTCAAAGTGAAAAATGTATTTGTATCAATATGACTCTTTATTTTGCTTAACAGTTGGCTTATGTAGTTGGCTGCTCCCATATTGGGGGTAGAAAACAGTGTAACCAAAGTGTTGGCCAAAATGAAAATGAAAATATCTCAAAAAAATTACTCAAAGTACTTGGGATAGTCTTGTGTATTAACCCTTTATTTCTCTTCATCTTTTTCAAGTAGCCTGTGATTCTCTGGCTGATACTGTGTTCAATACTGTATGGACCTTGGGTTGCCGACCTTTTATGAATAGCCAACGGGCAGCCTGTATCTGTGCAGAAGAGGAGAAGGTGGAGTTATGAGAAAGAGGTGATCTCTTCCTGGTTTTGAGTAACACCACAGCCATCAGCCTCTGAGGCTATAGTGTGGCAGATGTGTCTCATCCTTGCTTCCAAAAGTTTGGACACCACAAAGCAAGAGAAAGAAAACTTTGTTCTACTGCTGAGAAGCGAGTCCCATCCCTTGAAGAGAATTGGAAAAAAAAAACCATGGAGTGATTTGAAGGCTACTCTTCATTTCAACGATGGTCTCCCAAACCAAGACACATTTGCCTGGCGATTCAGTTCTTAGTATAAAGACTAAAATAAAGACTAAAATGCTAGGATTCCTGGACTTGGTAATTATATTCATAAGTGAAATTTTGCAAAATCCAACCATTTGGGAGGCAAGGACTTTCCTCTGGTCCATCTTTCAGTTGCCAGTAAGCATCTCACATTTAATAAAGTGTACTTTTTAGAAAAGAGATGAATGAATTCCATTATCACCAATGTGATTCCATTTCACTTAGAAGAGAACAGAACCCATCCTGGTAAGTTCCACCAATGATAACCATCCTTTCCACTGGTGCTGGAGAGATGAAAACAGGCGGGTAAAGTCAGAAACTTACCTGGTTAAAACCAATGAAAGTGGAGGTCAGATGGAGTTATGTCTCTGACGTTCCATTTGTGTCCTTTAATGAACTATTCCTGTTGATATTCCTAATTCCTAAATGGTGTTAGTGTCATGCTAAGATATGAGAAGTATGTGTTAAAAATTGCCGCTGAAAATAGCTAGGAAAGGTCCCTGAAATCTGAGAGGATACAAGTGGTCAATCTCTAAACTATGGTTCTCTGCCCTGACTGCAAATTAGAATTACCAGAGGAGCATTAAGAAACAAAGACTCTCTGGGACTGGTATCTCCCTATCGGTGTTTTATAAATGCTCCACACCTGACTGTGATGCCTGGGGAAGGCTGAGGTCCACTAGGGTCAGCGATTGGCAAATGAAACTCATGGGCCAAATCAGGCCTAACATCTGCTTCTGTGAAGTTTTATTGGACCACAACTAATGTTCTCATTTGTTTATGGCCACTCCTGTGCTACAACCTCAGAGTCGAATAGTTGTAATAGACTGTTTGGCCAGAAAGCCTAAAATGTTTACCATTTGGCCCCAGAAAAAGTTGGCCAATTATTGATGTAGGTCATTCTGTCCCTTCCATTCCTTTTGTTGATTTTACTGGTTCCATTAAGAATTGTTGATGATAGCCACTTCTAAAAAGAACAAGAAGAAAAACTGTTTCTTGATCTTATGTAAAGCCAAAAAATTAATTGGTATATTAAGAAATTGGATTAAATTGCATATAAAATTTATCCCTGTGATTTATAATATTTATTTCAATAAAATTTATTGAGCATCTACCTACAAAATAGAGTGTGGTATAACTTTATACCTTTTTCTATTGCCTTATTAGTCTGAGGGCACAGAATGCCAAGTAACAGGGCATATAGTACCAGAGTTTAATTTCATCTATACTTCAGTCGTTGAACCTCTTAAATGCATGTTAATAAATTAAAAAAAAATTTTTTTTGTATATTTGCTAGAGAGAGACACAGTGAGAGAGGGAACACGAGCAGGGGGAGTGGAAGAGGGAGAAGCAGGCTTCCCATTGAGCAAGGAGCCCCATGTGGGGTTCAATCACAGGACGCTGGGATCATGATCTAAGACAAAGGCAGATGCTTAACAACTGAGCCACCCAGGTGCCCTGTGTTAGTACATTTTTAGAAGATTTATTTATTTATTTTAGGGAGGAGGTAGGCAGAGGAAGAGAGAATCTCAAGCAGACTCCAGATTACATGCAGCCCGACATGGGGCTCCATCTCTTGATTCTGAGATCACAACCTGAGCTAAAACTGAGAGTCTGATGCTTAACTCAGTGTGCCACCCAGGGGCCCTGCATGTCAATATACTTATTAATTGAAAATATTTCACTTAATATAAAAACTTCAAAAAAGAAAACATCATGCAGGAAGAGAATCAAATAGTAATTTTTAGTACACACTTATATTGATAAACTTCTGAATCCCCTTAACTTTTCTGTTTGAATTGAAATTTCATGGTATAATTATTATTTACATATTTAAGGAGTCACTGGGTATTTAAGTCATAATTTCGAGCAACTATTAATTTTAGGTTTGTAGTTTGAAGTGTCATGCCCAACTTTTGACTGTAGTGGTCCTACTGTAGCCTACACTAGGTGTTTTATTGTAGGAAAGAACCGTGGGAAATGGAGTGAGCTGCTTTTGGAAACGACAGCTTAGCTTTCAATGTCAGGAGGATGAAGCCCCACGTCGGTCAGGCCCGTCAGCGGTGATCTTTCCTAACCCAGGAGCCTGAATCAGAGTGAGTCAGTTCTGGAAGTCTATCTAAACCCACAGCATGTGGTTTAAAGAAGTGCCATGTTCTAGGGTGCAGAAGTTCCAAAGAGGTGGGCAACCCAGAGCCTCCAGGAGTCCAGCGCTGAGTGGTCCTAGTCCTCCCAGTCAATGCTGATCGGGCCGCCTGTCAGCATCTGGCTCTGTGCACCAGCTGCGTCCTCTCCTTCCACTGCCTCGCGCCGCATTCGCCGGTGGCAGCCCTGGGCACAGCGGGAACGCTCATCCAGCCGTCCACAGACAAGGACCTGGCAGTGCAGAAACACTTCCTGGAAAGACCATAACGACAATTAACAAAAACAGTGCTAACAGCTGCCACTTGCGGGGGCCCCTTCTGGAAGCCAGATACTATATCCAGATGTTTCATATATAGTATCTCATTTCATCTAAACAATAATGCTTTGAGGGGGATGCTGTCATCCCTATTTTACAGATGAGGAAACTGAGACTTAGGTTAGAGAACTTGCCCAGATTCGCACCGTTGGTCAGGTGGGAAAACACATAGAGTCATGTGGGTGATCTAACCCCCCCACCCCCCATGCATAACTTCTGCCTTTGTATAGAGACAGGAGAGACCTTTGAGAAGGGAATGCCTAATAACGTTAACATCCTCGTTCTTCACATCAAAGCCTGGGAAAAACATCCATGACCACACACTTCTGTGTAAAATAACAAGTTCTTTGTTCAAAGTTCTTCCTGTCAGTTGCCTGCTTGGGGAGTGGGGAGGGAGATCAGGATTAGCCATCAGGGTTGAAAGTTGTTCTAGGGGCGCCTGGGTGGCTCAGTTGGTTGAGCGGCTGCCTTCGGCTCAGGTCATGATCCCGGAGATCTGGGACCGAGTCCCACATCGGGCTTCCTGCTCGGGCGGGAAGCCTGCTTCTCCCTCTCTCACTCCCCCTGCTTGTGTTCCCTCTCTGGCTGTTTCTCTCTGTCAAATAAATAAAATCTTAAAAAAAAAAAAAAGTTGTTCTAGATCAGTGATGTAACTGGAAAAGACATGAATTCATTTTAATGCAGTGTGAAAAGGACAGCTGGTCTCTTAAACTTCCTTTGGTTTAAATGTTTCAAAAACTCTACTGAAAAAAAAAAACAAAGTTTCCACCTTAACATACTCTCTATTGCCTCTTATAACCTCTGTGTATGTATATTTTTCAAGAATTTAGCATATTCAATATGCATGTAAATTGTTAGGACAAATGACTTAATATCTCCTTTTTCTGTATTTCTCATTTTAATAACTGTTTAATATTGTATTAACAGATATGGGGGCCTTTTTCTCCTTTTCTGCATAACAATGCTCTATAACATCCAACAAATTGTGTTTTTCTTTTTTGTTTGTTTGTTTTTGAGAAACTGTCAAAATTCGAATTTTTAGGTAAAAAAATCTGATGATTTTATGGTTATTACCACATATTACCAGACAACTTTCCAGAAACTATGCCCATTTATACTGCAACTATACATACTTCTCCCTATAACTTTGCAAGCATTGTGATTTATAATTGTTATAAATTTAATATATAAAATATTGTCTTATAATTGTTTTAATTGGCATTTTAAGTGCTGTTTTCATGGAACAAACCACTATTAGTCTTTTCCGTGAATTTTCTGCCCATAACCTTTGCAATATGATTCTCACAGGTGTTTTCAACCATACCTGCCCACAACAGTTTAAAACTGTGATCATATGGGGTGCCTGTGTGGCTCAGTCTGCTAGGCATCTGACTCTTGATCTTAGTTCAGGTCTTGATCTCAGGGTTATGGGTTCGAGCCCCATGTTGGGCACAGAAATGACTTAAATAAAATAGAACTTAAAAAAAGTAAAATGATGATCATGTAGTATTTTCTTTGAACAAACACAGTGATTATATTGGAAAGGAGGCAGATGACTGTGACATTCTAGATCGCCAGTTCTGCAGTGTTTTTCACAGAGGCAATGCAGATCCCAACTGTGGGCCCAAAGAGAACATCAACAAATTGGCACACCAAGAAATGAGGCCCAGGTCTGGGGGGTGGGAGAGGGGGTGCAGCGTGGTTTCCAAGATAAAGGTGTTCAGCTCACCTTGTGGTCTTTGCCCACAAACTTGAAGACAGGGACCTGGAAGTGCTTTGCTAGGTGGTCCCGGGAAGTGTACTGCTTCACAGAGTCATCGGAAACACAGCTGAAAGCAGGACAGGAGAGCACGTAAGACCTGATGGCTTCAACAGAGATGGGAAAACAATCTGGTCCAATGTGTTTGGTCCAAAGAGATGCAGCCTGGGAGGAAGTGGCTGGGCTGCACTCGGGCTTTTTGAGAATGAAGGAAAAATGAAATTCCCTCTGTGCAAAGGCGTCTTCAGCCCTGCTCATGAATACACTCTGTCCCACCTCTCATTCTCTGTACCCACAAACTAGATACAAGGCCCTCTCAATATGTCAATGTACTGAAGCATGAACAACAGCAATCACATTTCTTTCAAAGATAACTTTTGAAATGAAGATATCTCTGGAAGGCTGTATTTTCATTTATAATATGTCACAGGAATCCTGCATTCATATACTTGATGATTGGTTTGAGAAGGTTTTTCTTTAACTGGATTTCAAAAATATTTATTCAAGAACTAATACACCCTAACCCCCAATGGAGGGTCAAAGGTGAACACACCTCAATTTGTGCAACATAGAGCTGCATAAAGATTTAAGTTCAAGAGAGAATAACTGGTTCTACTGGGAAAGTTCAGTCCCCTCTAAATTGCTGTACTTCCTCCCCTCCCCCCCAATTTAACGCTAAGCTGTAGTTTGATAGGGTTTTTGAGTTTTTGTCTCAGGTCTACTGCTTAAAGTGAAACTCCTAGGCTCATCTCTGGGTTAGCTGGGAAGAAGAAGTCCTATTGATTCTCAATTTTGAGACCAAGGTTTAATATTTGATGAACATTTTCTCCTGAGAGGACAGGAATTACACTTGCATCGTTTTCCCCACTCTGAATCTTAAAGGAACTTTAAATTCTCGGTGTATTTTCCTTTTTCTGGATACTTATTAGTTCTTGTCTACCAGGCCAGGAAAAAGAAATGTGCGGATCAGAAAGAAAAGTCTATGAAACTGTATCCTTCTATTCTAGTTCATTCTATTCTAGTTCATTGCTCAGTGCTGTTTCAGCACAGTTGAAAAAATCCAATGAAACTGTTTAAAAAAGAAGGCATTGTAATTTATAATACCCCTAGTACCATATTCCCCTGAATTGAAGAGAATCTAAATATATAATGTGGTTTCTGTTATTTCTTGTATTTATGTACTCATTTTCATTTTCCTGAAGGAAGGTTAATTTATATCATCTTTTGATTATGTTCTATAATAAATACCTACCACATACCTAGTCTGTGTGACATATTCTGCTGGGAGCTGCAGAGGATATACAGATGAATAATATGGTCTGTGATGTCAAGAATTTTACAGTCTGTATCTAGGACAAACATAGTAAGACGATATCAAAATGGCACTTTTCATCTAAAGTCCTCACCATTTTCAATTTATTTTTATCTAAAAATACCATTGTTTTTCTTTAAAAGAGAAAAGGACAGAGGAAGTGTTGTTATAGGGTGATATGTTACAGGATGGGACCCAGGACAAATTCTGACTCTTGACCTGATGTTGGCTGTGATTAGACAAGGCGTGTTCATCCGCTCCAAGTTCATGTGTTAAAAGAAAGTAAGGACGGGATAGGATAATCCCAAATCATCAATTACCCAAAAGTCCAATATTTCACTTTGGAATTCAATGTTTCTTTTTCTGGGGATTATCTTTCTAATTCTACTTTGCTGAGGTTTGTATTGAGTTACTTTGCCTTCTCTGAGCATACGCCAAGTAAAACTGGAGAGAGGTGAATAATCTGTGTTAAATATCAGGGGGAAACAACCTAATTTAAATGCAAGCTGAGGACAATGAATAATCAATTCATAAATGTAAGTGTACTGCATTATGTTTATTTTAGGGCACTGGACTTGCCTCAAATGATTATTATGATAAATGTTCATTCAATAGTTCACTTGACAGCTATTTAATGATCCTTACTATAGGCGAGGCATAGAGGAGGAAAGAGAAGGAAGGAAAATTTCTAGGTCAGGTTGGAAAGAATCAAGGCAGGTTTCATGGAGGAAAGAAATCTGGCTGAATATTGAAGGAACAGTGAGAGTTAGGCAGGAAGAAAAGGAGGAGACTGCTGCCAGAGGAAACAGCGGGTGCAGCGAGGAAGGTATGGGAAATTATAGAGTCTGGGAATTGCCTGTATTTCCCTTTGCTGGGAGCAGAAACTGGAAAGGGCAGATGTCTGGGGGTGAGGCACCATGAGCCAAGCACAGAGATGGATTTAACTCAGGGAATCGTTTCACAGACACCGTCCCAGTACTCTCCACTAGTGTGCCAGAGATGGGACTATTCGCCTGTTTACTAAATAGACCTCTACTGCTCTGTTTTTGAATTCTTGTCTCTGGCTTTTCAGCATTTTAATTTCTCCTGCAGCATATATATTTTTAGCTATTTTTGTATGTGCTAAGGGCTGGAAAATTAAAAAGCACAGCTTCTTAGAATTCTCTAAAATAAAAAGCGGATAGTCCTTAACTGAGCATCTGAATAACAAATATATAAATAAACCTTACAAGCTTTACTAAGATTGTAGATTACATGTTTTGCCAGTAAGTGAGTTATGATTATGCATTTATTTCTGCAAAAAGTAAATACAGGAGTAGGAAGGACTCCTGGAATGAGAGAAGCGTTCCCTATCTTGATTGTAGTGATGGCTTCATGAATGTATGCATCAAAACTTACCAAACTGTACACTTTCAATGTGTGTATTCACTGTATGAGAATGGTACTCCAATAAAGCCACTTTTAAAAAAAGGAACCCAGTCTACTCCCTGCTAAAAGTAAATCCATTCCTTAATCTTCTTAGCATTAGGTGTGTGAGTGAAAAAAAAAGAAATAATGATTCTTCTACTTTTTATTTTAAAACTTTGCAGAGGTAACTTTAAGATGGCAAGAAATCCAAAGAACCACAGACCCCTGTGAGATCTGTAACTGGCCACACACAGCTCAGAATGATACATTTTCCCTGTTCTGAAAACAAGCTAAGGGAGGCTACAAGTACTCCTGCTGACAGTGAAATTTACCAACCAAAGGAAATCAAGAGTCATCAAATGTTTTCAGCAGGGATCTGACTATATAGATATATTTTTTCTAATTTTTAACTTTAGTTTTCCCTTTGATTACCCAGGGACTCTTGGAGCTGAGATTGAGGGCTGGGATTTAGAGGGCTGTCATGAGGCTGTTTTTGCTGTCCAGATGAAAGATAAGGGCTGGGATTAAGACAGAATAGAACAGACAGAACAAGTTTGGGGGCACTGCTACTTTTACGAATGCCTCTTGGTTGATCCCACGGACGTCAGGGTTGAATGTCACCGTGCAAGAGACTGACAGCAGGAGCTGGAGGATGCCTATGGTGAGCGAGCCAGTAGAAAAAAATTAAGTAGAGACTTCAGAGTCCATGAGACCAATCAGCAAAGGGCATGGCCCAGGTTTAATGGTTGTTAGACCATTTCCATCTCACTGAGCTGCAGGTCCTGACCCTACCTGAGCTATGTCCCACCTGACACTGAGAACAAGGAAGAAACTAATAAGATTCTACCATGAGTTTGGGGTTTGCCTGTCATTTTCCTGGGACTGTAAGCAATAGGTATGACAACTGCTAGCCCTCCAACGGTCCCGTGAGACACACACTGTTCTCAATCCAGGGATCTTTAGGAAATAAGGAAACCTCTTTTATATAAAACGAGCACGCAAAAGCCAAACTTCATTTGATCTTTCTTCTCCTAAAACCTTCCAAGTAATTCTTCTCTCTGCTTCACTACCAAGCTTCCTAAAAGAGGAGTTGACATTTGCTGCTTCCTTTTCCTCATCCCCTGTACTTATCTGCCTCCCCCCAGCCCTGACACATACTCTACCCTCTCTCTGAACAGGTTAATCAATCCTATGTTTCCAACAGAAACAGGGATGATTCTTGGTCCTTTATCTCTAGTCCCAACCTTATTCCTGAGTCTGATACACATTTCCAACTGCCCACTGAACTGCTCTTCCCATGCATCCTGCAGACATTTACAATTCAGTGATATTATTTGGAGTTGTCATATTCAATATTTCACCTCAAATCTACTTTTCTACTTATAGCCTTCCATCAAGGTTAACAGCATCTAGTCAGTCATCCGGGCTAGACCCCTTGGAGTCATTCTTGATCCCCCGCTCCCTCACCAGTTTTTACCTCCCATGTCAGTAAATGGTTTCTGAACCAATTAAGAGCTCACAGAATGCCCTGTTGTTTTAGGAAATGACAGAGTATGCTGCGCACTTAGAAATCGGATATGAACTGGAGCTAATAAATCATGCGAGCAGCATAATTACCCGTCCTGGATGAGGTAGTACTTCAGGATCTCGTCGATCTTGGAGGTGGGGGTGGCAAAGCAGCTCTCTACCAGGCTTTCTAAGCCATTCACGTGTACCACAGGCTCAATGCCAAAGTAGAGGGAGTCTCGAAGCTTGAGGGTGGGCAAAGCTTCCCGGTAAGGCTCTTCAAACTCATTGTCCTTGAAGATCTCCAGCGTGAACGGGAAGATTCCATGGCTGCGGCTCATGATTTCCAGCGGGGCGTTTCGAAGGTGGGGAACGTATCCTTCTGAGATGGTGTACAGGCGTGGAAACTCACAGGTCACTGGGATCAGCACTTTGCTGGTTCGAATGATGATGTCCCCGCTGCTCCCTGGGGTCTGCTTGGGTAGACCGGTCACGAGGTTTCTTGCCACAATCTTGTCATTTACCACCTGAGCCAGGCCAGGGCCAGGAGAGGAAAAAGACTGTATGTCTATTTCTCCAAAGTTCCCCAATCCATCCTACCCCAGCCCCCACCCCACCCCACTCTTGACTGAAACATTCTTCACACTTCTATTTACATCAAAACAATTAGAGATTTGGTTGCTGAAGCCTGAAGCCTTAAAAAAAAATCTCTTCCACTCTTTTTAGAAAGATGTTTTAACTGTTAAGAATTTTATATACTACTTCATGGTCAACCGACACATTCCTTTGGAGTATTACTCGTTAAACTTGAACTATGCAGAATCAGCAACTTCAAAGCTCTGGTATTTTAGGAAAGAATGGCTTTATATATTTTTTTTCTTTTCTTTCTTTCTTTCTTTTTTTTTTTTTTTTCTGGAATCCTAGACCTGCTGATCAGACTGCAGCCCGACCTGGTGCTGAACTCATCCACAGGCATAGAAGTTCAGCTACTGCATTTATGCAGATGACTTTCAGTTCTTTATCTCCAGCCTTGTCTGCTCCCTCGGGTGCCAGAACTCCAACCCATCCCAGAGCATTTCCACTCAATTATTCACAGATACGACAAACACAATTTGCCTGAAGTGGGACGCCTTCTCCCAGGATATCTCCCCCATATCTCACCCCAAGTCTCATTAGCTCTCTGATTTTTCTGTATCGGATTCAATAAATACATATTTGTAATTAAATGGTCGCAAGAACCTCTGCCCTGATCTTCTGCATCCAGGTCCCTTTTATTTCTGCCTGTCTCTATCTGTTCACAGTTCTGATCTCATCACTACCGTGCCTGCAACCTCACTCGAGGGGATAAAGGCCAAATGTCTCACCCTCGCACACAAAGCAGATCTTTGCAAGCCGAGTCTTCCCCCACCTACTTTTCCAGTTTCCTTTTCCAATATGCATCCCGTGCGAGTCAGTCTGCTCCGCCCATTCACTCAGCACAAGCCTTAAATATTCCCATCGCTGACACTGGCTCATTTGCTTCCCATGTGAAATGGCCCTTCCTTTCCCTCTGTCTGGAAAAGCCACATACAGGCTTCCAGCCCAGCTCAAGGCCCACTTGTCTTGCCTGCTGCAGTGTTGTCCCTCTCTGGACTGCGACAGCACCTGTCATCTGTACCGCTGTTTCTTATTTATATTGTGTGCGTGCAGTCATCTCAGTCCTACTGTGTGTGTTCCGCAAACTTAAGAATGTTATTTCGTATGCCCCTCAGACTCCAGTGCATTCTTAGATGGAAGTCCAGATCTTTTCCCTCTACCTTGTTCAACTCTTGAACTCATCCGTTACCCCATGAATGAACCTTCATCTGTATCTGTTTTTTTCTTCAGGTAAAAAATTTGGTCACAGGAGATGCAAGTAGCCTCCCAGTACTGGTGTTCATACACTTGGGGAAGATGTCTGCTCACCTCAGAGAGACTGGACTACTGAAGAAGAGAAAGAGCAGAATTCTTCTCACCTCCCTGCGCTCACAGGGTCAGGGACAGCAGGTGCTCAATAATGCATGTGTTAAAGGAATGGCGTATGAGTTTCTGAGCTGCCTTCTTCCGTGTGGAAATATGTCGTCTACGACAAGGCGCACTGCATACCTCTGTCAACTCCCTCCCAAATAACTGGGTTTGGGTCATTCCCCAAGTGTCCTCCAGGAAGAACCTACATCGACCACTGTGCCACACGTCTTGAGGGAGAAGAGGATGTTGACATGGGTGCCGTTGGACACTCCTCGGCAGGAGGCGTTGGTCAGGAAGAGCTCCAGACCGCCAACCAGGTCCCTGGGGATGTTCACTTCAATGGTGTTCGAGTTGCACAACACGGGGACTGTGGCGGAAAGGGGGTACTGTTAGGACCGAGAAATCCGAATTGGGAGGATAGGAAATGCTTCTAGGGGAAATAATTTTACCCTCCCATAACTTAAGCTTTTTGTTTCATCCTCAAGGAAATCTAAGAAACTCAAAACAAGTTGGTGAGCAAAACCAGGACTCCTAACTCCCCAGGTATGGTCAAATAATGCTCCTCAAATACACTGCTCTCCGAATGAGGAAATACTGTTTAAGTTTTGAGTCAACATTTATTTCAAAGTATGGATAGCACAGTTCTATGAGCTGAAACACCTAACGGACTAACTTTTAGCACAAACAACTTATTGAGCACTGCTTCAATATCGGCTTAAATTACATAATAGTACTGCTTTGACTTTACCATTAATTATGTCTCATAAAACAGAGGTAATAAAAAACAGAGCTAATAAAAACAATGTTAATGTACTTGGCGAAGAGTTCCAAATTGCCCTTTCATTGTTCAGTAAACCATAAAGGCTGACTATAAATTCCATTTTAAATTAATATGAAAAAGATTGCTTTTCTTTAGTGTCCCTGTGTTCACTTTTCCAAGCTCTACAAATACTCTAAAACAATGTTTATGGGTACTGTCGGAAAATATGTGACAATATATCATAACACAATGACACAGCATAAAGAAATCAAAGGTAGGTGCTCATTAATATTCACTAGATGGATAAGTTAAGATTCTGAACATAAATAACTAGATTTCCAGAAAATAGTTGTCAGAGAATTGTTGATGCTATTATAATTATAGGGAGAAAAATCAGTCCCTAAGCCTTTTGGCTTAGTTTCACCACCCAATTATCTGTTAGAAAAGAGATGAACTGGGTCAATGTCTTAGACTTCAAAATTAACTATTAGTTATACTACTAATAATAGAGATGGGGGGAGGGGAAATTACAAGTAAAAAGCAAAGGAAACCATATGACCGAGCAATCCTATTTCTGGGCATAAATCCAAAAGAATTGAAAGTAGGATCTCGAAGAGCTATCTGCACACCCATGCTCATAGCAGCATTATCCACCATATCTAAACCATAGAAGAAATAACTCAAGTGCCTATCAACAGATGAGTGGCTAAACAAAGTGGTATATAAATACAACGGAATATTACCCAGCATTAGGAAAGAAGGAAATCCTGTCATACGGTACAGCACGGACAAACCTGGTGGATATTATACTAAGTGAAATAAGTCAATCACAAAAAAACATAACTATATGACCCCACTTATATGAGGTGTCTAAAGTAGTCGACTTCATAGAAATAGAAATCGAATAGTGGTTGCCAGGGCATGGGGGGAGGAGGAATGGGGAATTGTTGTTTCATGGATACAGAGTTTCAGTTTTGCAAGATAAAAAAGGTCTGTAAATCTGTTGCACAACCATGTGAATATATGTAACACAACTGAACTATACATTTAAAATTGGCTTAGATGGTCAATTTTCTGCTCTATGTCTTTTTAACCACAAGTTCTTAAAAAACAAAGGAAAATAAACTTCTTGGTAATATTTTCTTAGAGAGCTTCTCTTCTGAATGATCCCAGAGTAAAGACGCAGGGATACACATTGCTGAAGGAGCTGGTGTTCTAAAAGATGAGAAACTTGACCTACTTGAGTGAGGAAGGCAGGGAGATTTGGGGCGGGGCAGGAGGGGTGGGGAGCAGAAGTTGAGCCCATCCATGTACTACCTTGGCATGTGTGGTTATCCTCAGACAGCACCAAGCCCCGGGGACATTCACACTGATAGCCCTTCTCGGATACCAGGCACAGGTGGCTGCAGCCACCGTTGTTACTGTGACATCCTTCAATGTCTGCAATAAAACCAAAAGAAAAGGACATGACCTTGCAGGCCTCTTCCCCGAGGATTCTGGTTCTTGGGATGGCACTTGGCATCAGAAAATGCACTCGACTCATCACAGTATCACTGGAGCCTAACTCAGTCACCGAGTCATGTAGGCAAGCCCATGAAAAAATGTTTATTAAATGTGATAGCTACAAAGAGCAATCTTACAACATCCAAAGCTCTAGTCTCTTCAGCTGATTATTTTGTAGAACATCCTTCAGTCTGAATTTGTCTGTTTTTCTCAAGGTTATACTACAATTTGGGGGAGGAAGACCCACAAGTCATTTCTTAATTGCTGTAACATTTATAGCACCCATTTTCAAATTTTATAGAGTATTACTGATATAAAGGGGACCAACCGAATATAAATGCAACTAGACTAGTTAGATGGATCAGTTAGTTATTGTCAGTTGGTTGGATCACCAAACCCTCCCCTCAAATCTCTAGTAATAATAACACTGGGATGTGTGCCTCAGGCTGACAGCACAGTATGAGAACGAGGCCCGCACGACACACCTGGTCCACTCCACTAATGTCTTTGTGACATTCCTCTTTTGAGTACGTTTTAAAAGTTCCCTTTTAAAAAGTTTTGCATTTTGGTGGGGCGCCTGGGTGGCTCAGTTGGTTAAGCGACTGCCTTCGGCTCAGGTCATGATCCTGAAGACCTGGGATCGAGTCCTACATCGGGCTCCCTGCTCGGTGGGAAGCCTGCTTCTCCCTCTCTCACTCCCCCTGCTTGTGTTCCCTCTCTGGCTGTGTTTCTCTCTGTCAGATAAATAAAATCTTTAAAAAAAAAAAGTTTTGCATTTTTGGGGACTGCTTGGGTGGCTCACTCTGTTAAGCATCCAACTCTTGATCTCAGCTCCGGTTTGGATCTCAGGTTCATGAGTTCAAGCCTCACCCCCCCCAAAAGTAGAAAGTTTTGCATTTTCAAAAAGCATACTCAACCAGATGGACAAGAAAAAAAGGATTGAAAACTAAACAAATTACCACACGATTTCATAGTAGAGAAAGATTAATGACCTTTGTGGGCTGTAGGCATTATCTTTTTTTTTTTTTAAGATTTTATTTATTTGACAGAGAGAAACACAGCTAGAGAGAAAACACCAGCAGGGGGAGTGTCTGCTTAGGATTCTCTCTCTCCCTCTCCTTCTGTCCATCCCCCTGATCATGCATGCACTCTCTCTCTTTCTCGCTTTCTAAAATAAATAAATCAATCTTAAAAGTCAATCAATAAAAATAATCTTCTTAAGTCATTTGATTTCTCTGGGTCTCAATTTGACAGAGAGAGAGATCACAAGTAGGCAGAGAGGCAGCCAGAGAGAGGAGGAAGCAGACTCCCTGCCAAGCAGAGAGCCCGATGCGGGCCTCGATCCCAGGACCCTGAGATCATGACCTGAGCCGAAAGCAGAGGCTTTAACCCACTGAGCCACCCAGGCGCCCTCAGCTCAGGTCTTAATCTCAGGGTTGTCGGATGGAGCCTCGTGTGGGATCCACACTCAGTGTAGAGTCTGCTTGAGATTCTTTTCCCTTCCCTCTTCCTCCCCTTTGGCTCCTTCCCACTGCTCATACTCTCCCTCTCTCTCTCTCTCTAAAATAAATAAATAAACAAAATCTTAAAAAGAAAAAAAGGATGTTACTTCTCTCCCTCACAGTATATCAATCTCCAATAAATGCAAAGCACAGAGGGGGATAAAATGGCATCTTGTGAACCAGTTTCCCCAATGTCCAAGATGGTAAGACTCACCTAATGGAACTTGGTAAAAACACAAACTG
The DNA here is from genome assembly GCA_004023965.1 of Spilogale gracilis. Lineage (NCBI taxonomy): Eukaryota > Metazoa > Chordata > Mammalia > Carnivora > Mephitidae > Spilogale > Spilogale gracilis. The sequence continues at coordinate 83,221 of PITA01002179.1, forward strand.
TAAGGCCCACCCCACTGAAGCAAATTTCCAGGAGAGAGGCCTGGGAAGGGCCAGGGGTGAAAGCATTGAGTGATTCTTCTTAGCAGGAATGTTCGAGAACCACTGCTCTAAACCATCTGTCATGCTCGCACCTCTGTTATCTTGCTGCTCTGAGTTTGCTCCTTGGATCTGCAGCAGAGACGTCCACCTAGAAGTTATTTAGAAATGCACTATCTTTGCCCGAGCCCAGACCTACTGAATCAGCATCTGCATTTTAAAAAGATCCCACATGATTTACGGGCACATTAAACTTTGAGAAACACACACTACCCCATTTTTATTTCCCAAGTTAAAATGTGGGAACCTGGATGGCTCCGTCTGTAGAGAGCCTGTGACTGTTGATCTCAGGGTTGTAAGTCTGAGAAGCACATTGAGGGTAGAGTTTACTTTAAAAAAAAAAAAAAGTGGCTCTCTGCCTCTTGTAAAATCCAAGAACTCCCTCCTTTTAAATCTTGAAGATAAAATCAACACTGAATTTTGCCTTCAACAAGACTATCCTGGATGACAGTGACCCCTTTTTGTCATGTCTTTACACAGCTTAACCTTGACTTCCTTCTAATGTTGGACAGGTTCATGAACATCAATCAAAGAACAAGCCATTGGTTTAGTTTGGGCTCTTGATTTGAACCCCCTCTTGCCCATCTCACCTTCACACGTCTTGCCGTCACGTCTTAGCACACGGCCAACCCCACACTCACAGCGATACGAATTTTTCAGGTTTACACAGATCTCACTGCAGCCACCATTGTTTTGCTCACATTCATTTTCATCTGTAGGAGAGAAGCCACACCACTTACACACTGTTTGCTGAGCAGCTCAGTCTTGCCCCAAGTCCCTTCGCAGAACCTTCACATCTTTTCAGAGCCAGTTGGTATATTGACTCCTTTGCTATAATCCTCATAACCACTCCCACCGACCTGATCTCTTTAACCAAGTTATTTGCCCCTCTGCCCCTGCGAGAGCAGAAGGCACTTAGTTGCTTGTCAATTAATTCCCTTCTAAGAGAAAACAGGCAAAATGAAGGTTTTTTTGTTACCTGGATTCACCTATTTTTTTTTGTATTGGTGAATATCATTTTCTCCAGTGAGTTCCTGAACATTTGTTAAATACACACTTATAAATCAAACTGTGTTTTAAGTACATCGAAGGAACTTACACCACAGAAGTAAATAGCTGATAAAAATTTTGTGTGAAGCAGTCTTCTGTTATAACACGAACAACTGCTCTTGAAGTCTATTTTAAATATTGGACTATTCCCACACTATACTTAAGCAATGATTCCTAACCTTTGTAAGAATACGATGAAGGATATGGACTCTTGCTATCTTGCTATTAAAAAAGGCATAGCTGGGAACAGTTGTCGATTCCCTTCCTTCTACAAAGAAAAGGAAGCTTGGGAACTAAATGTATCATGGCTTGGGGTTGAGGTTGGAGTATTGGGATTTAAACTCCCATGGGGTGATAGAAGGCAAGGCCTTGGGCCCAGGAGAGGAGATGAGCTACAACAGAAACCCTGCTTACATCCAGGACCCCAGAAAAGATATCCCTACAATGAAAAGGGGAGTAGGCTCCAGGAGAAAATCCTTTATAAACAACAGAGACCCCTAAGTCAGGCCTTGCCATGGTTGACGTATGAACTGAGGAACTGGTATAAAATTTGGCCTGGACCGATGAAGCTTCTGTGATACCTGAAGCATGTGAAAAACCGCTCTGTAAACTTCCACAAATCAGGTGGTCAGGGTGGTTCCCCAGAGACACAAATACAATGGAAGGTGGTTTGCCGCAGGACACCACAGGAGGAACTGATCCACTATGAGAAGGACTTGGCAAGAAAACAAACGGGCAACTTTCAACCGGAGATAACAGAATAATCCAGAAAAATCCATAATGCAAGGATTTAAAAACTTACTGATGAGATAAAAGAAAGATAGTAACTAAGCTAAAAGAAGTGAGCAAAAGGACAAGGTAGAATGGAAACCAAACAAACACAGCACTTATAGAAATGGAAAATATAGGGGGCGCCTGGGTGACTCAGTCAGTTAAGCATCTGCCTTCGGCTCAGGTCATGATCTCAGGGTCCCAGGATCAAGTCCTGCATCAGACTCCCTGCTGAGCAGGGAGTCTGCTTCTCCCCTCTCCTTTTTTGAATGAATGGAGTATGTATTTTATACTTACAGCACAGCTCAATTTGGATGCTAAATTTTCATTGGAAATACTTGATTGATACTTAGAGTTGGAGCCACTACCACCTGGAAAGTGGATGGTGACAGAGAGACGCTGGCAGTTCTCTTGCAGGTGGCCACATGCTGTCCCAAGCCTGGACAGCTTTTTATGTGAAAGAGTAATACACTTGTACTGATTTAAGACACTGTTATTTGGGAGTTCGTTGTCATTTACAACCTTAGATACTCTGTATCCCAGCCATTCCACTTTTATGGGTATGCTCTAGAGAAAATATCACACATGCAGTATCATTTTAATGTTAACTTTAAGAAAAACAAATGCTAAAAAAATAAAAAAAAATGCTTATGGGTACATACACAAATAATAAAAGCATAAAAACAGGGACCAGAAAAACACACACTAACTTCAAAATGGTGATTAGTCCTGGAGAGTGGAACAGGAAAATGAAAAAGGAGATGCAGTGAAATGGTTTTATTTGTATTTGTAAAATTTTATTAAAAAGAAAAAGGAAGGAAAATATTAGCTACAGTTAAATCTGGGTACATGAGTTATATTATTTTATTATCCTGGCTAATAATCCTATTGTATTATTTTCCTTCATTCTTCTCTCTGAAAAAATTTACATAATTTATAAAAAATTAAAAGCATGTTACTTTTTTAAAAAAATTAAGGAAAACTGACATATGCATATTAACACAGAATTTTGCCTTTAATTTTAGGGAATTCATGATGTCCCTGAAACTTACAGACAGACCTCAGGTAGTAACTGGGGGTTTTCCCTTATTCACTGCTAGGCAATGATGTCCAAAATAAACTGTTAAGCAAGAGATATGTATGATATGCAAACTTTGGCTTAAAAGGGGCAATAAATAGACATATATATTTGTATTTTTTACATTTGCCTAAAGAAACCCTGAGAGAATGTATAAAAAAATAATATAAGAGATTACCTGAGGGATGCCTGAGTGGCTCAGTTGGTTAAGCGTCTGACTTCAACTGAGGTCATGATCCCAGGGTCCTAGGATGGAGTCCTACATTGGGCTCCTTGCTCAGCGGGGAACCTGCTTCTCCCTCTGCCTCTTCTCCTTGCTCTCTCTCTAATTACCTTATCTAATCAAAAGTTATATTTAAAACAAATGCTGAGGGGCATCCCAGTAGCTCAGTCGGTTAAGCATCCAACTCTTGATTTTGATTAAGGTCACGATCTCATGGGTAGTAAGATCAAGTCCCACATTGGGCTCCACATTCAGTGTGGAGTCTGCTTGAGATTCTCTCCTTCTGCCTGTCCCCCCACTTACACACCCGTGTGTGTGTGTGTGTGTGTGTGTGTGTGTGTGTGTGAAAGAGAGACAGAGACAGAAACAGAGGTAGGGAATGAGAGAGGGAAGAAGGTTGAGGAAGATTAAAGGAACCATCCTCTCCAGTATCCTAAACGTTTTAGCATTAAATCACACAAAGTCTATCATGTAAGAGCCCTAACAGCTGGTGTGGGAAGGTGTAATCATACTTACAGGATGGTCAGTGGGTCATAGTTCCCATTCCATTCTGACCAGTTACTGTTCTTCTTGAGGAGGTGGGTATGGGCCAGTCCTCCCCTTCTCTCTGGATGAGTTTTAAATCTATTTGACTCTGAATACAAAAAGCTTCATAATGGCAAAAGATATGATCTTCAGTCTTGGGTTTTTCAATCCTCTTTTCTTCCAGTTACAGACAACAACACATGTGTATAAGTAGACAACTCTAGATTTCCTAGAAAATAATCTGACTCCCCTTTCTTGCTACTCAGAGAAACCAAAATTATGTTAGTGAAGCTGTAGGAGTTTGTCCTTAGATAATTCTAGACCAAAGTCATCCAATAGAAATGCAAAGTAAGCCACAGAAGTAATTTAAAATTTTCTAATAGTCATATAAAAATTCTAATAATATATTTTATTTAATTCAGTATGTCTAAAATATTTCATCTCAATATAAAGCCAACATTAAAATTATTGATACATTTTCCAGTCTTTTTTTGAATGAATCGAATATGTATTTTAAGTCTAGAGCACATCTCAAGTTGGATGCTAAATTTTCATTGGAAATACTTGATCAGTATTTAGAGTCATACAATGTACAGTTGGTTACTCAAGTTGTCCCAAACATTTTCAGTTTTCCAAGGACTGAGCCAAGTTTAAGTTTTTTAAATTAAAATTAGGTAAAATTAAAACTTAGTTTTTCAGTCTTACTAGCCACATTTCAGGAGCTCCAAGCCACGTATGGCTAGGGGCTGTTGTACTGGACGGTGCAATTCTAGATTGTCCCCACACATGAAATAAATTTTGATTTGAGGCTTTTGTCATGAATTATAAAAGGCAAACACCATTCTAAGTGTTTAGAGATACAAACTAGAAAAACGACAGAACTCTGCATCAGGAAGTGTTTGATCTGTCCTTTTAATCAGAATGGCCCATTTCCACTTCAAGGTTAGTTTCTTACCCAAGCATGTCTGCCTGTCGGGGCCTAGCACCGTCCCTGGAGAGCACGTGCACTCACTGGCGTCCACACAGCTGCCGTGGCAGTCCTCGTCGCAGATGTCATAAAAATCTGTGGAAGGATGAAGTCAACCTTGCTTGAGGGGCAAGGACCAGAGGACACTCTCATTCATGAGAAAGCCTCATGAGTTCAACCATGAGGTATGAGGCAGTGGACAGTATTGAGAGGGTTCTCATCATTCAGGGTTTATGTGACCCAATGGAAAGAGATACTGCCCAGGGACATCTGTCATTCAGATCAGTGGTGCCCGACTTCAGATTCATGGGCAATAGAGTCTTTGCAAACTTAAAGCCTCACCAAATATGAGCTGTAGGTTAAAGACGTGTTACTCCCTACTCTTTTATGTGTGCTGTTCTTTAAATGCATACAGATTTGGATGGGATTAATAATACCAAAATTCATTTTAAAATCTTCCTGATCTCAAGTAGCTTTACCACACATGCCATTTAAAGAAATCAAAGGACACTAAACACAATGCTATCCTATGGATGTCTGTTATAGATATTAAAAATCAGTCCTCCATACCCCAAAAGGTAAGAAATCCACTATTTAGATAACCAAATCAACACTTCATTTTCTAATGTTTTGTTTGGATGGGACAAAGACAAAATAAAATAGAACTGATCAGAAGTCACAGTTCCTCTCCCTTTATGCTTCTTTAAGACATTTTTGGAAACCCAAGAACAGATCACAGAAATCACAGTCTGAAGTTATCTGTGACCCTAAGTCAATGTTATCCAGACTCTGAGATACTACCATAACTGTATTTCATACGGCATTTCCTGACACCATCTGTCACCTTATGGGGACTGGGGAGGGGGCGGCGGAGAGCATAGACAAGGTACTCACGACCACAGTAGACATGAAAGCAGACATTGGGCTTGGTCAGACGGTACACATAGTACCCTCCCAGGCAAGCCTTGACCTCCACCGTGGTGTTCCAGAGACAGCAGTTCCCGTTGAAGCTGGCACAGGCCTGGCGTTGCACGATGCCATCCCCTTCTAGAGGGTGGCTGCCATTGAGCCAGACGGGTGCATGGGTTCCACAGTGGTTTTCTGGTATGCAGAAGGTGGGCATGGCATCCCCTGCCATGCCCGTGAAGCGGTACCACTCTCCATCCACATGGTTGTCACAGAGAGGGGGACCTTGAGACTCATCGAACTGATGGTCAGTGTTCCTCCAGGGCTCATTCAAGCTGATGTAAGCAGAACAAGGATCTAGGGCTGATAATGAAAAGACACCTCAGAGGCATTTTGTGAAGTTTCTAATTATAAAGGCTATAGCCTGAGTCTAGCTTCTTGGTCTTACATTTTGGCTTTTTTTTTTTTTTAAAGAAATAATCTAAAATCCCCCACAGTAGCTATTTAAGATTCTTCATGTTGACTTAAACATGTTTTACAAATGCCTTTTACAAAATTGTTTTGATACTGTTTAAGGTTTAGTGTTACTTTTGGACCAAACTTTTTATCCAGAGTAATTATTTGATAGCTGTTCAGAACAAGGGAGGGAGGATTGTAGTCTCCCTGAACTCTGTAATGGTCAGATAATATTTTGAATACTGTATTCACCTGGTGGCCATATTATATGAAAGTATGAACAAACCTGGTGTCCAGAGAAAAGTGACCAGACTTGGAACGGAGTCAATAAATTACCAACTGGGAAAGAAGCTGAGAACTATAATTTGGAGGAAAAAGACTAAAGAGTATGCATCAGTTCTTACAAATCTAGCTATTCTGTTATAAAAACAAGAACAGACTTTGGGAGAGCACATTTCAGTTCAGGTGGGGAGTAATGGAGAGGCCTATCACAGTGTCGTAAGCTCTTCGTCTTTGGAAATTTTTAAGAAGTATTTGGATGGTCCTCTGTAAGCAAGATTGTGAATGAAAGTTTGCACTACTGGAAAGCATATCTTGTTAATAAGGTATGCAGCTCATTCCATTGAAAAGGAAAATGCACATGTCCACTGTTTTGAAATACACAGGATACTGGGAAATTATTACCAAAGATATTCTCAAAGTGAATGTCGGTATAAATGCCTTCTGCTTATTGAAAATATGAACTTTGTGTATAAGCAATCATCCATGGCCACTATCTATAATTGAGCCAAATTTCTCAAGCATGCATTTTTAGTGCATAATTACATAGACAAATATCTCATCAAAAATATTTTAATGATGGGGCGCCTGGGTGGCTCAGTTGGTTAAGCGACTGCCTTCGGCTCAGGTCATGATCCCGGAGACCCAGGATCGAGTCCCACATCGGGCTCCCTGCTCGACGGGAGGCCTGCTTCTCCCTCTCTCACTCCCCCTGCTTGTGTTCCCTCTCTCACTGTGTTTCGCTCTGTCAAAGAAATAAATAAATAATCTTAAAAAAATATATTTTAATGATGACAGACACCAGTAACCCCAATATTCTCACTGTTTCCCTCAATTTCAGGGAAACATTGAATTAATGTAATGAAATTCTCCTTAGGAAGAGTCTATAAAACCAAGAAATTCTAGAAAGGAACACTAGCCAGAGAGCCAAACTATCCTTTGTAATGCACATGAGGCCGATTTACCTGACACTGTAGGCAGGGAATTCACATTAAGGCTGACACATTTTGTAAGCACAAAATTTCATTTTAGCAAATACTGCACAATAATTAAATATGGATGGGCCATGACCATAAAATTTAAGTTGTCTAGAAAATATTTTGGATTTTTCCAGTCTTCATTTCAAATTCCAGTTCATTCTCTAAATTCAGTCACATACAGAGGAGGGTGTAGCCTAGTGCTAATGACCTGAAGGAGAATATGATACTTTGGGACAGGAAATAAGTAGGCTATGGCGTTTTCTGGAAAGAACACGTTTGCAGAGTTGCACATGGCAGGAGCCACTCTTTCTTTTAAAATGTCCTTGAGATATTCCAACTGTGCCCTGGACCATATTTGATGTCACTTGAGGGCAGGAAATGTCCTCATACAGACTCTTTCCCCTCTCAAACAGGAAAAATTTCCTCATCTGCTCTCCCAGCTGTGGTTCTCTTAAGAAGCAAGGTTTCCAGGGCCATTTCACAGGTGATTATAAATTCATAGAAATATTTGGTTGATCTTCTTGGCTCTAATTTTATAGGAAATGGTTAGGTACTCAACTTTTAATGGCTTTTGCAGAATTTCCTAAACCTCTCTCAATAACTATTTCATGATTTATAAAGTTTTTCCTTAAATTTAACTGTTATTTCTTGTGCTATTTGTTAAAAGTTCACTTCTTCTTGCTGAAGGGGACACATGGCCCAAATAGGGGAAATTTACTATCTTCTGTAAAATAAATACATTTTTTAAGTTCCCCATGCAATATTTTTTCCTTCTTTCTTTCTTTCTTTCTCTCTTTCTTTCTTTCTTTTTCTTTCTTTCTTTTTCTCTCTCTCACCCACCCTTTCTTTTAAGATTTTATTTATTTATTTGACAGCGGGACAGAGAGAGCACAAGTAGGCAGAGTGGCAGGCAGAGGGAGAGGGAGAATTTGGAGAGGACACTGCTGGCTGGGTCCTGGGTTGGGGAAACTCCCTGTCTACTTCCTTCCCTCTCCCTTCCTTCTCCCCATTCTCCCCCTTTGATTCCTGCTCCTCTCCTCCACCCTTTTCACTCCTTTCCTTTTCTCTTACTTCCTCTTTCCTGGGAGGGAGACCCCCTCCCTGCTCCCCATCCCTTTATCTCATTTCTGACATTGAGCCAAACGTCCTAGAAGGGCTACAAAAATAATATAAAGAAGATCTGGGATGGGAGATCTATAATGGGAACAGGAGGTACTAGAGGGATAGTAAGTAATAAAAAATGGAAATAAAGGGAAGTGGGAGTTCCAAGGTGGTAGGGTGACTTTTAGACAAGTCTTGGTTCATTATTGGCAGCAGATAAGGGTGATTAAACTTAGTTCAAAACTCTTTCTAATACATTTTTTTTTTTAAGATTGTTTAGACTTAGGGCATACTTGAGAAAACAGTACAAAGAGTTTCCACACACTCAGTGCCCAGTTTCCCTTATTATTAAACATCATACATCGGTGTGGTTATCTTTTATACAATGATCCAGTAGTGATGTATTATTATTATCTCTAATCCATAGTTTAGATTGCCTGAGTTTTTGCTTGTGTCTTTATTCCAATCCCATCCAGGACACCATATAACCCTAATTTTCTCGTCTCCTTAGGGCCTCAAGCCTATTTTTATTTTATTTTTTTAAGCCTATTTTTAATGTGTACTCTTAAAGGTGCTAGCTCAAGACCTGAAATATTGTGAAGAAATATATCAGAATCAACTAAACCGAATTATGCAAAAGTGCCAAGAAGGATGGTTCTGTCCATCTCCACCTCGTCTCACCCTCTCTTCCAATTAAAACTTAAATTCTATTGGAAAAAGGAGAAATGTGTTACTAACTGGAATTGAAACTTTGTTTTGCCTTCTTGGCCACTTTTGTGCCAAGACTGAGAAGGGAAAGAGTTTAAGATTCACTCAAACTATGCAAGTCTTATTTTTCAGATGCCCAGACTAAGAAGTTCTGTGCCTTTCACGGGGATAGAGCCTTCATTCAGTGCCTTGTATTCACTGAAGAAAAAAAACCCTCTATCCTCAACTCTAAAGATTATATTGTTGCTCTTAAAGTTGGAATTATAAAAGTGCCTATTATATAAAGAGGTCAGAATTCTTTTTCATGTACTCCAAGAAATAATTATCTAGTGGAGAGCTGTTGGGGATGGCAGAACCATGGGAATTCCAGATGCCCAGGCAAGAGGCTGGTTGGTACATGATATAAGAATTTTTTGAAAATCTATCAATTGTAGGTTATCATACGTTCTCTTACACTATTCTAGAACAAGTCTTTAAGATACTGGAACCTAGCTCTTAACCTGGACATAATAGCAAATTCTTACAACAAAAAGTGTGTTGTGCCAAGTATTCAACACAAGACTCACCCATTGGCGATGCAGGTGTCATTGTGATGAAGAGGCAGGTGAGAAGCAGGAACTGAAGCATCCTTCTGGACGGGCCACCAGAACAGACTGGAAATCCTCTTAACTCTAGTTGTCCTTTGTCCCTTTCTTTTTCAAGCACTTTTTTAAAAAAGGCTGCTAGGCTCTTCTGAAAAAAGACTTTACAGTACTGGCTGGTGCTTTATCAGAGGAAGAGGATGAGTGGATAAGTTATCCATTGCTCTGGCCCTGACCCCAGATAGAAACACTGTTTTACACTGTCAACAGAGTTATTGATATTTTTCTTTGGGGGGAAAAACCCCGATCACAATTCCTCATCCTCCTATTGTTTTCTCTCAAGAATTCCCTGCAACAAGACTCCCAGTATCTTATCCAGAAGGAAACTCTAAATGAGAGACATGTCCTCCTGTCAAAATCTTGTTTTGTGTCTTCTAGGAATTAATTTCATGATGTTGCAGTCCTACCATTGCTTACAGAATGAGAATGGGATAAAGTCAAATTGTTACAACTGGTCATTAGGAAATGTCTTGGTCAGATGGTGAAGGACTTTACAATAGAAAAGTAGTAAGGAAAGGCATGGAACTGGGACGATATTGTCTTGAAGCAAGCTCTTAAGTGTGTTCTTTTATGGTCCTTGGTCTCAAAACTTCTTAAAGAAACCAGGTTTACTTGCATTTTTACCAATTCAAGCAGCAAGACTTCATGTTTTCATAGTACCTTTCTTCCCCAAATTTAAAATGGTTTGGTGTTACTTATTTTACTAATTCTTACACTAAGATAGAGGTAGGAGCTTCAAATTAGGAAGTCATTATGTTGTTAACACTAAAAAGTGATGTTTACTAGAATTTCATTTTTAGACAAAAGGGACAAAATGAAAGGATCTATCTATTACATGTCCCCAGACAATAGAATGCCAGCTCTGACATTCTATAGTATATGGACACCTAAGATTTGGCAAGCACTGTTACTAAAGATAATGAGAAGGGAAAGGACAAAAAGAAGGGTAGGGGGGAAAGGTTTTGTTTTCATTATTACTATTATTTTTTTACCATTTTTTAAAAGTAGGACATGCCTAACATGGGGTTTGAACTCACGACCCTAAGATCAAGAGTCACATGCTCTACCAACTGAGCCAGCCCAGTGCCCCAAAGTTTTTTTTTTTTGTTTTTGTTTTTAATACTTTATTAAAGAAGGATCTGCATGAAACCAAAATTTCTCCCTCCCTATCTTACCTTGACCTGATGCTTTGGCCTTCTATAATTCTTATCTTTTCTCTCGTCTATGTTTCTTGTCCTAATCAAATTTCTAGTAACTGGGGAAGGAATATTTATTGTTCTAAGGAAGTGGTTCATAAATTTGTCTTATCACAATTTTTTCCTATGCTAAGTGGCATTCAAATTATTGTGGCCCCTTTCCTCTTAAGGGTTTCAGTTTAATTAAACATGAGAGCCTACTAGGGGCCAAGTGCCATGCTGTTCTGGTTTTTATTATTTATTTATTTATTTATTTATTTATAGCTTTAATAAATGCAATTTATTAACTTTCACATTTAAGAAAGTAGTTATTTTTAAAAATATATATCTTTTTTTTTTACTTTAAATTTATATTATTTTTTCAGCTGTCTCTGGTTTTTGACAGCGATGGGGGTAAAAGTGGCTCCCACAAGCACAGTTTACCATGCTCTAGCATGGGGTTTCCAATACAGCTAGCCACTTTATCACTAATGCTAGGAGAACACAGGCAACCTGATCATTTTTAGCTTATTAACCTGCAATCTGATGGCAGCAATGGATGATTCTGGGACCAAGGATCTGTCTCACTGCAGTCAAGAGTTAGCTCTCGTAACAGAAAAAAACAAAACCCTGCAGTTTCCTGTCCCCGAGAAACCATTTGAGTACTTCATATGTGCTTAAGAGAAACAGAGGACGTGTGCATGAGATAAACCCAGATTTGCTGCCAGGATTGATGGCCAGAGTCAAGGACTTTTACAGATAGCCCTTTGGTCCTGTAAACAAGCATTTCCAGGATAGTTAAGGGTTTTTTTTTTTTTCTTATTCCTATTTTTTCCTTTTTTGTTGACCCGCCCTCTCATTTTTTTATGATGAAAAATTTCAAATGTATACAAAAGTAGAAAGAATAAAGAACACAACTGCAATTACTAATATTTCGTCAATCTTATACACCATGATGCATTTCCCTCAAAGGGAATTTAATGCACAAGGGGGGAACAGATCAGTTAGGAGGTAGATAAACCAGTCTGCTGTTCAGGAAAGATCTGAGCTTACCTCACAATTTGAGAACTATCGGCATATAAATGGGAGAGGGGCGTATCCATCCATGGAAAATGGAGTCTGAGATGGAACCCTGGAGAAGCCCAAAATTGAAGATATGGGCAGAGGGAGAGGATACTGCAAATAAGACCAAGAAGCAGTCAGAAATTTAAAGAAGGAAATGCAAGAATAGAGTCACAGGAGCTGAGGACAATTTCAGGAATGAGGGACTGCTCAGTGAATGATGCATTTATAAAACATATGCAAAAGAAAATTTATAAACCAGGTCAATTTTATACTAGAATTTATTCAAAATTAACATATACATTTATCCTAAGGATGTAACTATGTAGTACATTCTGGAAGATAAGAAGTTTGTACTTACTTGGGAGAGCAACAAACTAAAGATAGTTGGCAGTATAAAAATGAATCATAGCTGCGGTACCTGGGTGGCTTAGTCAGTTGAACGATCGACTCAATTTCAGCCCAGGTCATGTGGTCGTAGGATGGAGTCCATCCTCCAGCTCTGTGCTAGGGGGGAGTCGGCTTGAGTTTCTCTCTCCTTCCCCTCCCCTGCTTTCTCTCTCAATTAATACACTTTAAAGAAATTGTAACTCTTTTTTAAAAAAGATTTTATTTGCCAGAGAGAGCGAGCAAGAATATGCACAGGGAGAGGGAGAAGCAGGCTCCCCTCTGAGCACGGAACCCGAAGTTGGACTCGATCCCATGACCCTGGGATCATGACCTGAACTGAAGGCAGACACTTAATCAACTGAGCCACCCAGGCATCCCAGAACAGTTTTGGTGAGACTGAGTTCCAAAATCTAAGAAATTTCACTTTTCAGTGAAATCTTTCTGGAATGATTTTTTAAAAATTCCACCTATTTATTTTTTATTTTAAAAAATATTTTATTTATTTTTGAGAGGGAGAGTGGGCACGAGCAGGGGGAGGGGCAGAGAGAGACGGAGAAACAGACTTTCTGCTGAACAGCGACGCAGGGCTCAATGCCAGGACCCCTGGGTCATGCCCTGAGCCGAAGGCAGCCACTTAACTGAGTCACCCAGGTGCCCTTATTTTTGTTTTTGTGAGCATCTACTATGTGCTCACCACTACCCTCCTGCCAGTAAGCAAGATACAATAGTGCATGTGACATGAGCTCCATTCTCTCCATTTACCACATTCACCATACTCACCAGCCTCTGTCACTCCAATTGTTTGGCCATAGGGACTCACTGATGAGTCCTCTGGTTTGACTAGATCAATGGCTCCCATCAAAATCACCAGGACTTATGAAATATGGATTTCTGGCCCGAAGTCTAGCTTCTGACTCAGTAGGGATATGAGAACTTGCATTTTCAACAAGGAGATACCAGGTTGACACCCCAGCAATCACACCATGAGAGAACTTTTTTACTCTTGCCAGCTCTAGAAGTCTATTACCCCTTAGCAAAACCACATTATCTACACTAGCTAATGGGCTTAACTCTCCCTATCCCCACTGAAAATTCACTAAAGCCTAACGACATTGTGGAATATGTTGACATTATTCTTGAAATCAGAGTGGTTTAACATTTTCAATCTTACCTTCTTACACTTTACTTCATCTCCGGGATGTCTGTAGTGGGTTGCTGTAGCTGCCAGCAGGCTCTGAGTACATCTCACATCGCACTAAATACAGGTGTTTAACATATGCTTTTTCATATGCTTTCAATGGAGTAGGTAGCATGTGATATTTTCCTGCTTGGTGATCACTATTTGATTTGATCAAATTTGATACAAGCTCTTAAAAATGAATATTTATTCTTGGTTCATTCTTGGACAGTGTTCTTAAGTCTAGGAGACACACTGGGCAATCTGGTGGTCTGATACAATGGACAATTTTCCTGTTAATCAGGATATAAGGAAATTAGTCTCCACACTGCCACTGGCTTTATTCTGGCTGTAGAAGTCACTTAACCTTTGGTGGCTCTGGAAAATTAGGAAGATTCTGGAAACAATAATGAAATGCCCATTTAAAAAAATTTTGTTTAATTAATTTATTTGGCAGAGAGAGCGAGAGCGCGCAAGTGAGAAGCAGGCCCCCTGCTGAGCAAGGAGCTCATGCTGTCAAGTAAATAAAACCTTTTTTTTTTTTTAAATGCTTACTTGGGGCGCCTGGGTGGCTCAGTGGTTTAAATGTCTGCCTTTGGCTTGGGTCATGATCCTGGGGTCCCAGGATCGAGTCCCGCATCCGGGTCCCTGCTCAGTGGGGAGTCTGCTTCTCCTTCTGACCTCTCCCCTCTCATGCTCTCTCTCTCTTTCTCTCTCAAATAAATAAAATAAAAAATATCTTTAAAAATGCCTGTTTTACAAATCAGGCTCTAGGAACCAAATTTAATTTCAAACTGGTATTTTTGTAAGAATTAATTTTAGAGGTAAACAGTTTTCCACTAGAATCACAGGAAAGTAAGCTTTGCTGCTGCTGCTGTTGTTTTTGGTTTTGCTTTAAAGAAATAGATGCTATAGTTCAAAAATTGAATAAGTATTTATTGTTCCAGAAGGTACATTGCTTTTTATACATATTTCATAAATGATACAGGATTTTACACATGTTCGATATTTTGCTATTTGTTTAAAGGACTTTTCTCCACATTTCCCTCCCTTGCCTCCCACACACCCTGAAAGGATTTGCTCATTGCACTGTGCTGTTTCTTCTTAAAAACCCTGCAGACAAACAGGATAGGTGATTTAAAAATAATTCACAGAACTTAACAAAAATAAATGAGGGAAGGGGGTGAACGACCGGGGGGCCCTGGAAGGAAGGGGAGACATGCATCCTTTCATTCCATCATGCCAGCGGAAGGGGCAGCCGCAGGAGCAGAGCAGCAGCGGTCCGGGCGGGCCTTCAACCTCTGCAAGGCACCTGGAGTCTGGCTTTGTCATTGCAAGTGTTTCTTTGCATACACAATGATTCCAAAAGTGGAAGAAAATGACAAAGAACCTCCTTGCCACAATCAGGAGGGGCGACTCGTGGGAAAGAAAAAGCCAATCAGCTGTGTGGCAAACCTCATCATCTCCATCCTGCCCCCACAGTCGTTAAAAACAGGATGTGAGACACAGATTCCTTTGCCTCTTCAAGTGCAGATGTCATCTGGAAATATGGTAGAAAATATTCTGATAGAGTATAAGATTAATTCTTCTTTCTCTCAATTTAAGATAAGAAAAAAGAGGGTGAAGAGGGTAGGTCGAAGGAAGCCATAGAAACGTATTCCTGTATAAAGATAGACTGCACCCTTCGAGATCCACACACTTGTTTACAACTATTGAAGTGGTGGAGGGGGGATGGGGGAGGGCTCCCAAACTGTGGAAGTGCGTGTCCTTCAAGATAAACAAAGTCTCCAGAGAGGGCAGCGCCCTCTGGGTGGGCTGGAATGCTGTCACTCAAGCAGATTAACAGCCATGAGATTATTCTGGTTTGAAATGGCTAGAGAGCCATGATTTTTAGCCAATTTGTAAACCTTACATCTTCCTGATTTGGTAATACAGCTGAACGCCCTCCCTCGGATCTGAGTTATGGAGGGAGAGGGAATATCAATAGGATAGTTAAATAAAGGAGGGAAGTTCTGCCTCCTCTTAAAGATTAATTAGTAAAAAACAAAACAAAACAAAACAACTCATGCAGTGTTGCCGATGATTTCTAGATACTGATCCAGAGCACTGGAATATACAGACATCAAAGAAGGTATTACGGGATAATCCAAAGTGTCAATTATCAAACAGTCATAAATTGGTTCCAACTCTCGTATGGATAAAATTAGCATAACCAACAGGAGTGGGTGGTCAGAAAAGGGACATTAATAGGAGAGATTCCTGGTCACTTTGCAGAGACTGGGTCCAATTTAAAATAAATGCCAATGACATGGGCTCAGACTCTGCCACCCACATATCTTGAGGATTTGCTTTTCTGGTATATTTATTTACTCTGTCAAAAATAAGAAAAGTTAAATTAAAAAAAAAAATTGAGCTGAGTGGGGTGCTGGTGTGTTACTGTTTTGCTGACCCTGCAAGAAGATGCAAGAAAGGAACACCCCCAGCATCCTTTTCTCCTTATGAATCTCTCAACTGTGTAATGCATCATTTTCATCCAGAAACTAAGATGCTTGATTAAGACAATATTCACTAAGCCCTTTGAGCTTATATTCCACAAAGCCTGATCCTTAGATTTTAACTTCCCCTTCTTCCCTAAGATCCTTTTTGTTTTTGTTTTTTTAATTAAAGGTAAGAACCCTCTACCCCGACTTGGCTCCCAGCGTCCACCTGCAATGCTTTAATTAAAAAGGCAAGAGTTATAAACAGGTGTTCCTTCTGCCAGGATTCAGAGGCTCTTCGTAGATCAATCTTTTTCACCAATTTGTCGAAGGGGCAGATGTACTTGTAGTGGGTCTCTCAGTCTCTTAAGGTCCATTTCTGCCTAAAATAGAAATAAAAGGTGAGAAAAACTGGCTAGTGAAGCTTTCAATGATATTATTGGCTCCTGAGAAAAGGACATTGTCTTTTCTGCATCCCTATGAATCACAGAAATCATCTCAATTATTCTCAAAATGAGAGAAGCAGAGGGCTTTAAAGGCATAGGACCACAAAGGGGAACCAGAAGGGAAGTCTGTCCTGGCAATCTCAGCTGTCAACAGAGCCTCCAGGACAGGGCAGGACTCGGAGGCTCAAGAACCATGGGGAGCATCTGATGCACCCTGATGGTGTTTCTCAAACCTCTGAGAAGATGATGGTGAGTTTACCCACTGAAGCACTATAGTTACAGATAATGGTAATCATAATAATAATAACAACAACAATACCGTATAAAATGGGGCGGAATTTATTTTTATTTTTGGAAAACTTACC
Source organism: Spilogale gracilis (assembly GCA_004023965.1). Lineage (NCBI taxonomy): Eukaryota > Metazoa > Chordata > Mammalia > Carnivora > Mephitidae > Spilogale > Spilogale gracilis. The sequence goes on from PITA01002179.1 coordinate 100,094, forward strand.
TGAGCAATTGCATCCTTGAGTTGATTATATTTCTCTAGGTCAAAACGTGACTTTTTGGCTCCTTTATGGAAAAATAATAAGTATTGTCTGTCTCTGGCTTCTGGATAAACATATTCCTACAAATTAAAGGAGAAATTAAATTATTAGTCCTTAGAAAACTATCTTTACAAAATGAGAACTAACTGTTGATTAGGTTCAATACATGTGCAAAGATAAATACTGATATAGGTGCACTGTTAAATATTTATTTCTTAAACATTTTTTATTGTGAAAAACACATGTAAGAGTACACAAAATAAAAATGTACATCACAGTGAATCATCACATATTGAATAAGTTAATCACCATCAGATAAAGAAAATCTAACACTGCCAACAACCTGGAAGGCATCCTCCTGGCTTTTCTGGCTGTGAATAATGCTGCTATGAATATTCCTGTACAAGTGTTTGTATGAACATGTTTTCATCTCTCTTGGAGATCTATAGCATCTTCCTGATCTACTCATGAGGCTGAGGCTTTTTTGTTTCACATATTATTAGCCATTAGAATTTCCTTTTTTAGATGTGCTTATGTGAATCTGCCATCGTTTTCTATTGGGTTGTCTGGTTTTTTCTTACTGATTTACAGGTTTTGTTAATATATTCTGGTTATGAGATGAATAGATAAAGAGGATGTGGTACATATACACAGAATGGATTACTATGCAGCCATCAAAAAGGAAACATTGCCATTTGCAACAACATGGACAGAACTGGAGGGTATTATGCTAAGTGAAATAAGTCAATCAGTATAATTATCATATGCTCTCTCTGATATGAGGAATTTGAGAGGCAGGGTGGGGAGTCATGGGGAGAAGAGAGGGAAAAATGAAACAAGATGGGACTGGGGAGAGAGAGAGACCTATAGGAGACTCTTAATCTCAGGAAACAAACTGAGGGTTGCTGGGAAGGAGGGGGTGAGAGTGATGGTGTGGCTGGGTGATGGACACTGGGGAGGGTATGTGCTATAGTGAGTGCTATGAATTGTGTAAGACTGATGATTTACAGACCTGTACCCCTGAAACATATAATACATTATATGTTAATTAAAAAAATAAGACTGCAAAAGGCACAGTGGTAAGAATAAACATCAACCTGTGCATCACCAAAAAAAAAAGTATATATATTTATTTTCTGGTTATGGATCCTTTGTTGGATATATGTACTACAAATATCTCCTCCCAGCCTGTTTTCCCTTTTAATGGTGTTCTTTAATAAACAGAAGTTATTAAATTTTTTAAACGATTTTATTTATGTATTTGTGAGTGAGTGGTGGGGAGGGGCAGAGGGACAGAGAAAGAAAAGGAGACTCCCGGCTGAGCAGGAAACCCAGCTCTCTGAGGCTGGATCCCAGGACACAGAGATCATGATCGAAGGCAAACACTTACCCAACTGAGCCACCCAGGCACCCCCAGAAGTTCTTAATTTTAATATAGTCAAATTTATCATTTTTATTCTTTATGGTTAGCACTTTTCATTCTAGTTAAATGAGTTCCTATTCCACAGTAACTGACATATTTTCCTATATTGCCTCCCAGAAGCTTGCATTTATCTATCTATCTATCTATCTATCTATCTATCTATCTATCTATCTATCTATCTATCTATCTAAAGGTTTTATTTATTTGACAGAGAGAAACACAAACAGAGAGGGAACATAGCAGGGGGAGTGAGAGAAGGAGAAGCAGGCTTCCCGCCGAGCAGGGAGCCCGATGTGGGGCTCGATCCCAGGTCTCTGGGATCACGACCTGAGCCGAAGGCAGTCACTCAACCAACTGAGCCACCCAGGCGCCCCTATTTTATTTCTTAAAAAGGTTTTATTTTTAAGTAATCTCCACACCCAATGTATGGCTTGAACTTACAACCTTGAGATCAAGAGCTGTATGCCCTACAAACTGAGCCAGCTAGGTGCCACTCTTCCGGAAGATTTATTGTGTTAGCTTTCATATTTAGATTTATGATCTATCTGGAATTAATTTTTGTTAAGGATGTGTAAAGATGGGGTCATTTCATTTTTTTTATATGGATATTCAATTGTCCTAGCACCATACATAGAAAAAGACTCTTCTTTCTTTCCCGGGAGTGTGGGATCAAGAGGCAGATGTCTAATAACTGAGTAACCCAGGTACTCCCAGATACTGATATTTAATAAACGAGTGTTGGTTGTTAGAGGATTGGCCAGGCATATAAAGTGTTTAGATAGCTAATTTTCATCTCTCTTCCATGAAGCAAAAATGATTACAAAGCTTACCTATACTCTTAATATACTTAGAAATAGTCCATAGTTGAGCATAACTATCTGATTAGTTAACACCAACTTTCCATTCCAAGAATTCAGTAAAAACCGAAAGCTATGCCATCTTGGCTGAAGAAGCTATCCTGCAGCAGCTCATTCTTCTCTCTTTGCTCTCTTATTCTGTAACTTATTGTAAAATATCTTTTTCTGGATTTAATGGCTTATATGGCTCACTTTATAGTCCGTTTCTTGAGTTTCTTGAGGTCAGGAGCCATGATTTACCTCCCTACCTTTAACACCTAGAAGAGGTGTGCACACATGTGTGTGTGCATGAGAAATGAGTACTTAAAGGGAACTGGTCTTAGAAGAATATGAGAGAAAAGAGAATACTCCAACAACCAAAACGTCATTAGCATCTCATAAAAAGTTTCTAGAAGAGGAATTCTTACCTGACGCGTCATTACAAAATATGCATACATTGCCATGGCACTTCCGTAAGTGATAAAGTAGGTGACTGGCTCCATGATGTCCCAGGAATATTCCCACCAGGTAAGCCGGGCCAGAATGCCAAACTGCGTGGCCATGTAGGCCAGTCCACCCCATAGCACCAAAGTGGTCCTCTTCTCAGCTTTTCTGCTAATTTCAATTCGTACCTACGGGACACACACGATCAATCAACAATACAGCATTCTGACATAGAACCAATTTTAAATTTAAACTGTTTTACATTCACAGAAGAAGTAGAGCTCATAATCAAGACATGTTAGTCTCCGTTCCAGTAAACGTAGCTTATCTTCCTAAATAGTATCTATAGTTTTCACTCAATATTTTACAGGAGTAACACTTTCCTTAGGACACTTTTGTTTTATGTTTCACCCTAGAAGTAGTTGAAGCACTACTTGGTGAAACTACACGAGTAAGTTAGTGTCAACAATTCTTTATCCAACTGCACAATTACCTTTTTTGAGGGAGGGACATGAAAACATGCCAGTGTTCTCTTATTGTAGTATATAAGATTTAACCTATCATCGTTTACTCAAGGGGTCTGCTAGGGGGCAGAAAAAGTACAGTGAGTCAGAGCATGGACTCTGGATTCAGACCAGCGGTGTGCAGGCCCGGATATGTGTATCATCATCAGTATCATTATAGAGTTCTCTGAGGACTAAAGAACAGAATACAGGTAAGGTATTTGCACAATTCCCAGCATTTAGTAAATAGCCAATAAAAGATAATTATTTTGTTATAGTTGGTACATTAAAAAAAATGCTTTACATCTTGAAAATACCAAATTTAAATCTCGTTCTCCTTCACAACAGTTCGATTTATCACATTTCTAATGGTCTTAAATTTAATGAAAACAACTTTGAGACACATGTTATTTTTTAGGAAATGAGAAAAAGCACAATATTAAGAGTATTTTTTCCCTCTCTTAATCTCTGATAGTCTAATTTATTACAGTGAAAATATCTGCATGATTAAAAAATAAGAGTGATCTGGAAAAATGTAAAGAAGACAATCAATCATCATCTTATCACTCTATTAGCATTTTGGAATATATTTCTTCTGATATTTTTCCTGTGGTTTACATTTTCATATATATAAATATGCATAGCTGTATGCACAACACATTTAAAAATCAGATCACAATATACACTAACATGCACACTATTTTATATTATACTTTGCATAAAATACCGTAATATTCTTCTACTATATTAGGTCTATATGATCATTTTTAACAGCTGCATAATAGTCCATATAATATTGATTCTTAACTTGGCCAAAATCATTATCCACTACACATATAACTGTTCTCAATCAATAATTATTTCAATTTTTGTTGCAAAGGTGGTAAATCTGGTTAAGCGCAGATATTTAGAGCTCAAAAGTTCTATGCCCACTATGAAGACTCAAAACCATTCTTTTTTAAGTTTTTTCTTAGCTCTGATTGGCCTTTGTTATGGTTCAGTCCCCAAAACTAAAGGACTAGTTTGACTGACACAACTCAATTACCAAAAAAGATGGAGGAGGAGGGAAAAAGCAAACCTATATGCTCGAGAAAATTACTGTTGAAGAGGAAAGTCTGAGATTTGAATCGGCACCTTTTCCAGGGGAGCCAGTTGCTCTTTGAGATCCTCTAATCTTTCAATAAGCTCCCTTTCCTTGTTTAACTGGTGTTGCTCGATGCACAGCGTGGTGTACAGCTGTTGGACGAGGGTCTTCACATCATTCAGTGTTGCTGCGTTTTCATGGCTTAAGAGGTCTGAAAAAAAGGGGTTACTTTTTTTTTTAATAATATTTGCCTTAGATGGAGCATTACCATTCCCAGGCTATTAGACAATAACAAAAACAAGACAGATTCATTTGCTACAGGAACTCTCACCATCAGTGTTCAACTGAAGGAAAATGATATTTTCAAAAAAAAGGTACCTACAAATCCTAGAAAGTCAATCCCTATTTTTAGGTGACTTAAAAATTTTGAAGCCAACATCTACCTTTATATATATATTTGACTTGGAAATCAAAATGCTACAAATAAGCTTACAAATAATAATACTCTTCATCGGATAAAAACAAAAAAGGAGCACCTGGCTAGCTCAGTCGTTAAATGCCTGCCTTTGTCTCAGGTCATGATCCCAGGGTCCTGGGATTCAGCCCCACACTGGGCTCCCTGCTCGGCGGGAAGCCTGCTTCTCCCTCTCTCACTCCCCCTGCTTGTGTTCCCTCTCTGGCTGTGTTTCTCTCTGTCAAATAAATAAAATCTTTAAAAAAAAAATAAATAAATAAAAACAAAAATTTTAGGCAATATGTTAAAAACTAGTAGAGAGGTTCAGAATCAATCTGATTATCATGCTTATCGAAATGTTTATCTATAATTGGTCTGTGGTCCTGTCATCTCAATTGGTGATTTTCTTCCTGTTTAACACAGGAAAAAAATACACAGTATTTCAAATTTGCAAATACAAAGGTATAAATAAAAATACAAATTATCCTAAAACTCTTAGTCTCCATATAATTTCCCCCTATCATACCAACTTTTATTTATCACTGTTGGGAAAAGAATACAGCTGTTTGGGCCTGAATATCATGTTTTAGAGGGCATGAAGTTAAATAGAATGATTGAAAGGGTAACACATTAAATCCTTTGATTCAGTATCCTTTTCTGTGAGTAGCATGTGTTTCCAGAAATCTAAAAATCAAAATATGTTTTGAAAATCTAATAAAGAAATCAGCTGATCTTAGCTGTCAAAGAATAAAAACAAAAAAAACACAAGAAAGAAAACTTTTGTTTTAAAATCTTTTAGCCTTAGGGCACCTGGTGGCTCAGTTGTTGGGCGTCCACCTTTGGCTCAGGTCATGGTCCCGGAGACCCGGGATCGAGCCCCACATCGGGCTCCCCGCTCGGCGGGAAGCCTGCTTCTCCCTCTCTCACTCCCCCTGCTTGTGTTCCCTTTTTGTAAGATATTTTAAAAAATTAAAAAATAAAATCTTAGTAGCTTTAAATGTGACATTTTGTTACATATAGCATAAGGTAAACTTATCTAAATCAAAACAATCCATAGTCAGAATTAGCCATGTCTTTAAACTTTTTAAAAGGATGTCCTTTAGTACAGTTATCACAGAAATTCAATCAATGAAAAATTAAAGTAAGGGCAACAAATTGGATTATAGAAGAGCTGATATATGGGACGCCCGGGTGGCTCAGTTGGTTAAGCGACTGCCTTCGGCTCGGGTCATGATCCCGGAGACCCGAGATCGAGTCCCACATCGGGCTGCCTGCTCCGCAGGAAGCCTGCTTCTCCCTCTCTCACTCCCCCTGCTTGTGTTCCCTCTCTGGCTGTGTTTCTCTCTGTCAAATAAATAAAATCTTTAAAAAAAAAAAAAAAAAAAAAAAAAAAAAAAAAAAAAAAAAAAAAAAAAAAAAAAAAAAAAAAAAAAAAAAAAAAAAAAGACTGCTTACTTTAAAAAAAAAAAAAAAAAGAAGAGCTGATATAGTAAAATGGGATACTGTACCTAGCATAGTATCTTGCACACTTCAGTAAATGTGTGCTGAGTAAATGGGAACAGACAAAAGCAAGAACACTTTGAGTCCTAGAAGTCATCTATGTCAACAGGCTTTCTTTGTGCTGAAGTTGTAGCTCACATTTGCATATGGCTTTACACTGTCCAGTTACCAGAAGAGGAAGCTGCATTCTGGAAGGCAGGAACTTATCTGGAAGTGAAGTCCATGTCTCCTGGCCCCATGACTGGAACTGAGTTACAATGTTTCTACTAGATTAATAACAATATTTCTCCTGAAAGCTTGGTCCCCTTTCAAAAAGACAATTCCTTAAGTAGTGATCAATCATCTATGGTTAACAAAATCTTTTCACATATATTATTTATATCACACTACCCTCACAATAACAGCATGAGAAAACTTGGCAGCCAACATTTATAAAAGAGGAATCTGAATCCTAGAGATAAGATTAACAAGTGTTTTTTGTACTAGGTACTGATCTAGTCACTACAGAGGAAAAAAAAAATCAAACATGAGGTGGGTGTTCTCTTTAATGAAGTCTAAAATTAATATTCACAAAGTTGCACAGCTAGTAGGGAAGGGACAAAGATCATCTGACTGATAATCCAATGGCTTTTCTATTATATGCCCTTTCTTTTTCCATTTTAACTTTTTTTTTAAAAAAAGATTTATTTATTTGGGGGTTGCAGAGGAAGAATAGAGGGGAGAGAAAATCTTAAGCAAAACTGAGCATGGAGCACAATGGGGGGCCTGATCTCACAACCTGAGCTGAAACCAAGAGCTGGATGCTTAACCTGAGCCACCCAGGTGCTCCCATTTTAACTTTCCATACTGCAGTTACTGTATTTGCTTAGAAGTCCAAGGAAGGAAGGGAAGGAAAGAGGGAAGGAAGGAAGGGGAGAAGGAAAAGAGGAAAGGAAGCAAAACTAAACAGAATCTCTTTTCTTCTTTTTCTTAATAAAGCATGGACATTTTAATAAACAAGCATGTGTAGATAATCATAATCTAAAAATTCATAAAATTGGAAATCAGGCTTGGAATTTGATTTACAAAAAAGTAAGTCTCCATTGGAATACTGTTCACTGAAAACTTGTTTAAAAATTAATATCTGTATTAAGAGTTCCGCTGTGTAACACACTTATTTTTTATATCAATCTTTTCTTCTATAGCTTCTGGGTTTTATGTTATAGTTAGAAAGCTCTTTTTCAATCTAAGATTATAAAAATATTTCTCTTTAGATTGTCTTTCAGTACTTTTAATATTTTTCCTCTTCAAAAATTAAATTTTTGATCCACGTACACTTTGACATGGTCTTCCACTTCTAGGTATTTTTTCTTACATATATACTGAAAGACTTCCTAAGTGACAGATATTCAGGATTATTTGACTTACAGTATAAACTATAGCAAAAGATGAAAACTACATAAAAGTCCATCAATAAGTTTCTAGATCCTTCCTTGTCTTTCTCTTTATTTTGCCCATTTTCTTGAGTGATATATTTGGATTTATTTCTCTTTATTCTTTGCATGTTTAGTTAGTGGTTTTTGAAAAATGGTTACTATTAGGTTTGCATACAACCTGTTCTGCATACAGCAGTCTATATTAAGCTGGGGGTCATTTAAGTTTGAACCCATTCTTTTCTCTTCTCCTCCAATGTTTATTTTTTTAAAAGATTTTATTTATTTATTTGACAGAGAGAGACACAGCAAGAGAGAGGATACAAGGAGGGGGAGTAGAAGAGGGAGAAGCAGGCTTCCCGCTGAGTAGGGAGTCTGATGTAGGGCTCGATCCCAGGACCCTGGGATCATGACCTGAGCCGAAGACAGACACTTAAAGACTGAGCTACTCAGGCATCCTTGTTATTACATCTTATATCCTCTTTTTGGTGAGTTCCTGGACTTCTTTATGGAAATACTTTTTTTACTGCTTTTGTGTTTTCTGCCTTTTATACTGTCACTTTTGGTCTCCTTTTTCCACTCAAATGAGTCCCCTTTAATAATTCTTGCAGGGCTAGTTTTGTAGTCATGAATTCATTTAACTCCTCTGGAAACTCTTCATTGCTCCTTCTATTCTGAATGATAGCCTTGCTGAATATAGTATTGTTGGCTGAAGATCTTTCCTATTCAGCACTTTGCATATATCATGCCTATTCCTTCTCGCTTGCAAGTGTCTGTTGAAAAATCCCCTGCTAGCCTTATGAGATTTCCCTTGTAAGCTAGTGGCTCCTTTTGCCTTGCCATTTTAAGAATTTTTTTATCATTATATTTTGCAAATTTAGTTACAGTATGTCTTGGTGTGGATCTACTTTTGTTGATTTTGATGGTGCCTTCTGGATTGGGATGTCTGTTTCCTTCCCCAGATTAGGGAACTTTCCAGGTGTTATTTCTTCAAATGCATTTTCTGCCCTCTTTTCTCTCTCTTCTTCTTCTGGAACTCTTATAATACTTATGTGTCATTATGTTTGATGGGGGGTCACTGAATTCCCAAATCTATTCTTATTTTGTGTAATTTTTCCTCTCTTTTCTCAGCTTCATTGCTTTCCATTACTGTCTGCTAGGTAATTAATTTGTTCCTCTGTTTCTTCTAGCCTGCTGTTCGTCACATCAAGCATGCTTTTAGTGTTTTTTTTTTTTTTTTTTAAAGATTGATTGATTTGAGAGAGAGAGTGAAGGGGAGAGACAGCATGAGTGAGGTGCAGAGGAAGAAGTAGAAGCAAACTCCCTGCTGACCAGCGAGCCCAGCACAGGGCTAGATCCCAGGACTCTGGGATCATGACCTGAGCTGAAGGCAGATGCTTAACTATCTGAGCCACACAGGCATCCCTGTCCGATTTCTTTTTAACTCTTTTATCTCTGTGGTAAAGTTCTCAATGATCTCTTCCATTCTTTTCTCAAGCCCAGTGAGTATCCTTATGATCATTGCTTTAAATTCTCCAGCAGGTGTTTACTTATGTTTTGCTTAGACCTCCAGCTGCAGCCTTATCTTATTCTTTCATTTGGGATAAATTCCCCCATCTTTTCAATTTGTCATAGTCTCTGCCTGCTTCTGTGTGTCACAAAAGCCAGTTAGGTCTCCTACTCCTTCTTCAATGTAGCCTCTTTTCTCCTCCCTCCCCCCATTTTTTTTTTTAAGATTTTTATTTATTTCAAAGAGTAAATGAGATGGAGAGGGAACGAGCATGAGCAGGGATAGGGACAGAGGGAAAGGGAAAGGCAGATTCTCCTGCTGAGCAGGCAACCCAACTTGGGGCTCAATCCCAGGACTCTGGAATTATGACCCGAGCCCTATAGGCAGACACTTAACCGACTGAACCACCCAGGTGCCCCATCTTCTCTCTCTTTAGTTGTGGAGTTTGTTCTGTCAGTCTTGAGTTTGATTTCTGGGGTTTTAGGACGATTTATAGTTATCTAGTTGTATTCATGGGAGGAGGTGAGCCTAGGATCCTCCTATTCCACCACCATCTTCCTCGGAATCCACTCTTACTTCTTCAGCTTCATCTATAATCGCACAAGGTCTCAGTCCTATAATCAATCTTTTGTTCCACAATACTTCTATGGTTCTGCCGCCCCAGTTGAACACTGACAGATACAAATACTAAGTATGTATATATGTGTGCTATTATTTGCATAAAAAGGAAAAAAAGTTATGCATTCATATTTTCTAGCAAATCCATCAACAGTATTTGTCAGGAAACATAAGAAACTAAGAACAGTGCTTGCTGGTAAAGAAGGAGGGTGGATGTGGAACAAGGAAAAGAAAACTTTTTTCCGGGGTGCCTGGGTGGCTCAGTTGGTTAAGTGACTGCCTTCGGCTCAGGTCATGATCCTGGAGACCCAGGATCGAGCCCCACATCGGGCTCCCTGCTCGGCGGGAAGCCTGCTTCTCCCCCTCTCACTCCCCCTGCTTATGTTCCCTCTCTAGCTGTGTTTCTCTCTGTCAAATAAATAAATAAAATCTTTAAAAAAAAAAAAAAAGAAAACTTTTTCCCATACATTCTTTGACTTTGGGAGTTAACCCTGTGAATGTACTATCTATTCTAAACAAATAAAAAAAATTAATGTGCAATCACATACCTTTTAACAGCAATTAAAAAACCATGAAATGATCATTCAAAGATTAATCTCACAGATGTGTAATTACTAAAGCCCCAGGAAATTCAAGAAAATTGGCTTTGTTAGATTTTCTTGTCAGGAAAAATATGGTTCCAAGGTATTTTCACTGTGGAGGAAAACATCCACCTCAAATCCTCGACCCAGAAAAATTTCCCCACATATTAGGAGATAAAATTATGAGAGAAGATAAATCTGCTAATGGCTTAACAACAACACTTCTGGATGACTTGTGTATGCTTCACTAAAAATGCAATTAGATATGTATTAATGTTTCTGCATACATCATCAGTGCCAGGAAATTAAGGTACAGAAAGGCAGGGAGATGTGTTAACACAATGGAGATTAAAAGTCTTTTCCACAACAAGAATGGTTTGAGAAGGACTTTGGTTGAGTCTCTGATAAAGTATTTGTTACTGTTTCTATTTGGTTTGCCTGTTCAACTGTTCCTCTCAAGGCATTAATATCATTAAGACAGAAGCAAGGTCTGGGGCGCCTGGGTGGCTCAGTTGGTTAAACGACTGCCTTCGGCTCATGTCATGATCCCGGAGACCCGGGATCGAGCCCCGCATCGGGCTGCCTGCTCTGCAGGAAGCCTGCTTCAGCCTCTCTCACTCCACTCTGCTTGTGTTCCCTCTCTCGCTGTGTTTCTGTCAAATAAATAAATAAATAAAATCTTAAAGAAAAAAAAAAAAGGAGACAGAAGCAAGGTCTCCAATATCCTCTGGATGGATAAAATGGAAAAAGGCTTGGTGGTGCCAATCAAAATGATTCTCCTTAGCACAACAACCTTCAACAACCTGTGAGTTAGATTATATTCTCTTTCTCCCCAATAATTAAGTAGAAGTTGGTTAATTACTACTTCAACATGGACTGAAATAAAAGACCTTTTCCATATTTCTCCCTCCATTCCAGATTTAGGTTAGATTTAAATAATCGAATTGCTAAAACAGTTACTCTTCTCATCCTGCAGGGGGCAGAGGGCAATCCAGCCATACACAGCTACGATAACCAAAAGAACACAATGATGCTGACAGCTAGTGTTAGTGCTATGACCTACCTCCTTGGTTTTTCCTGCCTCTTCCCTTTCAATTTTGGGGTTAGATACAAGGGTTGTCAACACTTAGGTATCCATAATACTTATGGACTGTCAATCCCACATGAACATTAAATGGGCCTTTATTAGATCCTCTATCAATAAGCTCTATCCTCAATGCCTGATGTAAGTGTGTAAAGTTCAGGTTTACTGATACACAACATACAGCCTTTTGTTCTAAAGTGCTATCCAACAGGGAAATGAAAGGGATGCCTGGGTGGCTCAGTCGGTTACGCATCTGCCTGCAGCTCAGGTCATGACCCCAGAGTCCTAGGATGGAGTCCCACGTCGGGCTCCTTGCTCAGTGGGGAGCCCGCTTCTCCCTCTGCCTGCTGCTCCCCCTCCTTGTGCACATGCACTTGCTTTCTATCTGACAAATAAAGTCTTTTTTTTTTTAAAGATTTTATTTATTTATTTGACATAGAAAGAGAGATCACAAATAGGCAGAGAAGCAGGCAGAGAAAGAAGGGGAAGCAGGCTCCCCGTCGAGCAGAGAGCCCGATGTGGGACTCAATCCCAGGACCCTGAGATCATGATCTGAGCCAAAGGCAGAGGCTTAACCCTCTGAGCCACCCAGGCGCCCTGACAAATAAAGTCTTAAAAACAAAACAAGGGGCGCCTGGGTGGCTCAGTTGGTTAAGTGACTGACTTCGACTCAGGTCATGATCCCGGAGACCCGGGATCGAGTCCCACATCGGGCTCCCTGCTCTGTGGGAAGCCTGCTTCTCCCTCTCACTCCCCCTGCTTGTGTTCCCTCTCTGGCTGTGTTTCTCTCTGTCAAATAAATAAAAAATCTTAAAAAAACAAATAAACAAAACAGGGAAAATGAAAATAGGAGAGAAGAGAAAGTTAAGGGGGAGGGGTAGAAAAAACTGTTTCAAAAATTTAAAAACTGTCCTGGAAAAGTTCTCCTTCATTAACTTTTATTAGATTTGACAATCTACTCCATGTAGATATAAAATCCTAGCGCTCTTCCTCATTATCTGACACCTGAGCTCTAGGACCTCACTTTCTTTTCTGTTTAGCGCATTCACTAAAAAGAGTTCCAATGTGGGGAAGAGGAATATGCCTACTCATGTGAACATTTGCCAGCCTTCTCAAACGCAGAAATTCAAACTGCTCTCTTAATGCAGCTGAAAAAAGAGCAGAGACTTGGATCCCAGCAATATCTTCCTCACACAGGGGGAGGAAGATAATACGGTGGGAACAAAATTAAAACCTATTTTATATAGTATCAAAAGAAAATGATTTTCCTTACTATGTTTTTTAAAGCTCTTTTTAAAAAAATTTAACATACAGTGTTATACCAGTTTCAGGTGTACAATATAGTGATCAACACTTCCATTTAACATCTGGTGCTCATCATAACAAGGGCACTCCTTCATCCCTGATCTGTTTCACCGATCCCGCCCCCCTCCTCCCGCTGCCTTACCTCTGGTAATCATCAGTTTGTTCTCTTAGTTAGAAGTCTGTTTCTTGTTTGCCTTTTTCTTTTGTTCATTTTTTTCTTAAATTCCACATGAGTGAAATCATATGGTATTTGTCTTTCTATGACTTATTTCACTTAGCATTATAATCTCTAGCTCCATCCCTGTCACTGCAAAAGGCAAGACTTTGTTCTCTTAATGGCTGAATAATATTCCACTGTGTGTGTGTGTGTGTGTGTGTGTGTGTGTGTGTGTGTGTATAAATATGCATAATACACACCATGTGTTCCTTACCCATTGATCTATCAGTAGACACTGGGGCTGCTTCCATAATATGGCTATTGTAAATAATGCTGCTATAAACATAGGGGTATGTGTATCCCTCTGAATTAGTGTTTTAGTATTTTGGGGGAAACTACCCAGTAATGCAATGATGGGATCATAGAGTACTTCTATTTTTAACTATTTAACTATTAACTGTTTTTAACTGGCTGTACCAGTCTCCTTTTTCTCTATATCCTTACCAACACTTGTTGTTTCCTATGTTTTTGATTTTTACTATGTCTTAAAAGTTTGGGGAAAAGTGTTTATGGACTTAAAACAGTATTATTAAAGCTTCTGTAAGAAATGGTATGTAATGGCACACTCTCATTGTCTAGTAACAGAAGTAAGAGAGATATGATGTATGAAAATATTTTTTTAAATATTTTATCGATTTATTAGAGAGAGAGAGAGAGAGAGAGAGAGAGAGAGAGAGAGAGAGAGAGGGAGGGAGGGAGTGCACATAAGAGGGAGAAGCAGGCTGTCCACACTGGGCAGGGAGCCCAACATAGGGCTCAATTCCTCAATTAAAACATTTTAAATACTGAAAAGACATCTTAGGCACCCGAGTGGCTCAGTTGGCTGAGTGACAGACTCGTGGTTTCGGCTCAGGTCATGATCTCATGGGTCTTCAGACTGAGCCCTGCATAGGGCACTACGCTCAACAAGGAGTCTACTTGAGACTGACTTGTGTGCTTGCTCTCTCTCTCTCATAAATAAATAAATCAAAAAAATATTTTAAAATTCTATACCAGTGCTATTGAGTTTACTAAATTTCACATTTCAATTTACAATGATTCCATGAATTATAGACTTTTAACCCTTGCAAACTTCATAGTCTTTTTTTCAAAAAAAGGTTTTATTTTTAGGTAATCTCTACGCTGCAAGTGGGGCTCAAATTCATAACCTTGGGATCAAGAGTTGCATGCTCCACCAAGTGAGCCAGCCAGGTGCCTCACAAAGTTCACGCTCAAACTGACTTCTAGGGAAGCCTGCTAAGTATTCCTAGATAAAGCAAAGAGTTGTTAGAATGATGAACTGATTATCAGAGAATCAAATATAAGATCTTCCCCTTTAATTTTTTTTGCCTTTCCTTTCCTTTATTCAACTTGGGAATAACCCTATTTAAAAATCTAAAACATTCGGGACGCCTGGGTGGCTCGGTTGGTTGAGCCACTGCCTTCGGCTCGGGTCATGATCCCGGAGACCCGGGATCGAGCCCCACATCGGGCTCCCTGCTCGGCGGGAGGCCTGCTTCTCCCTCTCTCGCTCCCCCTGCTTGTGTTCCCTCTCTCACTGTGTTTCTCGCTGTCAAATAAATAAAATCTTAAAAAAAAAAAAAAATCTAAAACATTCACTTCTGCTTTAAAAACACAGTATTAGACAAGATGGTTAGAATTAGTTATTGATTAAAAGCCTCTAGTTTTTGACAACATAATAAATGAAGACAAAGAAGAGGATTAAGACCTCAGAGAACAGATTAGTCACTTCTGGTTGGCTGGGAGAGCGAGAAAGTATACAAAGAATGGGATCATTAAAGCCCTCATGGAACAGCTGACCTTGGCAATTTTGACAGGAGGAATAGGTTAGGAAGAGGCACCTTAGAGAAAGGTGAGCAAACACAGAGATGGCAAAGAATGGCATAGTTCAGAAAAGAGCAAAGGAATAGAAGGCAGAGGTAAAGTAGACACATGTAAGAGAGAAAGAAGAAAACTTTTAAAGCAGAGGTGGACCAGATTTTGAAGGCGTTCAAAGTTTAGGCTTTCACTGGGAACATTTTCTACCTTAGATACAATTCTCAAAAGCAGAATTGAAAAGAAGGGATGTCTCAGAAGGCTGGTGACAAAGGAACATGAACAACAGCAGTAAGTGACAATAAAGATCAAGGGCAGAGAGAGAAAAGTGACCAAAAAAGACCCAAACAAAAGACCCAAAAGATATTTTAGAGAACTATCTAGCACCAGTACTGTGCAGAGCCATATTCAAGTCTGGGATAAAAACAAAAATAAGTAATACTGACTTGCCTTCATTGAAATTTTTGGTATTTTGTTCGTCATGGGTTTTTTGCATTAACTTTAACATAGTTCATTAAAATATTATTTATCTTGATTATGAGTTTTTTTAGGGGTACCCTCTTAAAATGTGCACCTGAAGGGGCACCTGGGTGGCTCAGTCAGTTTAGCATCTGCCTTTGGCTCAGGTCATGATCCCAGGGTGCTGGGATTGAGCCCCATGTTGGGCTCTCTGCTCAGCAGGGAACCTTGCCTCTCCCTCTGTCTGCTGCTCTGCCTACTTGTGCTCTCTGTCAAATAAATGAAATCTTAAAAAAAATTTTCACTGAGGCAAATACCACACTTTTTATATAAAACATATACAAATCAAAAGTTCCAAAGGACTATTATTATAAACTAATTGACTTTCACACTGCTAACCTTGACCCGTGGAAAAACAAACAAACAAAAAAAGATTAATTCCTGTTACAAATGTTTAGGAGGATAGGGAAGTCCATAATTTATATTTGTATTTACTTACTTATTTTAAAGATTTTATTTATTTATTTGACAGAGAGAAACACAGCTAAAGAGGGAACACAAGCAGGGGGAGTGAGAGAGGGAGAAGCAGGCTTCCTGCAGAGCAGGGAGCCTGATGCGGGGCCCATTTCCCAGGACGCTGGGATCATGACCTGAGCTGAAGGCAGACGCCTAACAACTGAGCCACCCAGGCGCCCTATAATTATTTTTTTTAAAGATTCCCCCTGCAATGCTATTAAAATAATGTGACTTTTAGCTTGTTTGGAGGAAAGGAAGTTAATATACGTGGAACATCCATTTATGTGAAAGAGTGACAAGGGGCCCCTGGGTGGCTCAGTTGGTTGGGCGACTGCCTTCGGCTCAGGTCATGATCCTGGAGACCCGGGATCGAGTCCCACATTGGGCTCCCTGCTCGGTGGGAGGCCTGCTTCTCCCTCTCTCACTCCCCCTGCTTGTGTTCCCTCTCTGGCCGTGTTTCTCTCTGTCAAATAAATAAAATCTTAAAAAAAAAAAAAAAAAAGAAAGAAAGAGTGACAGTATCCAATAATAAAGCATTCCATTGTCTAGGTAGAATCCAAGTTTCAGTCAGCATACTAGCCAAGTACTCAAGCATGAGGTACTCAATGAGCTGTTCAACTGAAAGAGTTTATCTGGATATAAGACTTTGTTTCTTTCTTTCCCGAGCACGATGTGGGACTCGATCTGGGTCTCCAGGATCAAGACCTGAGCCGAAAGAAGTTGCCCAACCAACTGAGCCACCCAGGTGCCCCAAGACTTTGTTTCTTTGAATATTATCTGCTTCTCAAGGTTATCCAGGGAAAAACAAAGTTCTTTCCAAAAGCCCTTCCACATTTCTCTGACCTTATCAAAATCACTTTTACCTCTCTTTGGTGGTCGTACATGATACGTAAAGTCATTAATGACCAGCTTAAAGTCATCAAGGAGTAGGAGGTCTATCCCTGTTGAGGCAGCAACTCGAACGCCATCTGTGAAAAATTTAAATGTAAAAATTCAAACTTGTAATATGGCCACAATTATTTGAGACTGAGCAGGAAAAGCAATCCTTGAAATCTAATTTAAAAATTATTATCTTCTAAGTTCCAGTTTGCTTTTGCCTCATCCCCAAGTTCTATGCTAAACAAAAGCTTTTATTACCTGAGCTTTTTGCTTTCATGGCCTCAAGTCCATGAGGATTTAACAATATACTTTTTTAGCAGAACTTTATGAACAAGTAAAATAATTACATAGATCTATAGGTGTTAATTGGAAATCTAGGGTCGCTGGGAGAGCTGCATGGATGTCATATATCTATGATGGAAGTTGGTTGAGTAAAAAACACAATACTTTCTAATGTATAATTACTGGTTAGTTGCCAGTAATTTAGGTAGCGATAGATGTTATTAGGGTCAACAAACTACACCATACTGGTCTACTAATTATATTACTAGATAAGATGAAAATTAAGTATATTTAAACTACTTAAAGCATAGAAATGTAGCAAATTATTAACTGGTACACCTGAGGGTAAATAGCTACTTCCTATATAGTCTTTTATGTTTTCTGTAGGTTTAAGATTTTTCAAAGAATGGAAAAAAAATCGAAGGTACTTAAATAAATAAGATGGATGTCATGTCAAATAGGCATTTTTAGTGCCTTATTTTACATTCTTTTTCATTCACATGTCTTTATTTTGTAAACTTTCACGTGAAAGACAGAGATCTAAAAAGATCGTAATACTTCATATCTCCAGAGATGAGGGCTCAACTACTAGAAAAACTTATTTTATGCCTAAGGTAAATTTTAATAAACCGTTTAATAACATAAAATGTGATTGACTGCTCATCTTTGCCCATGGCATTATATGTAAGGTACTTCTGATTGAGACGTTTTGAATACACACAGTCCTAAAACTGAACAATTAAACTCTGAGAACTAGGAGAGAAATCACTGTCTCTCCTGACATTTGTTAAGCAAAAAAAAATGTGTTCTAAAGTTAAGAGTGGGGGATTCTTTTGCAGTGGTGTGTGTGTGTGTGTGTGTGTGTGTGTGTGTGTGTGTATGTAGAAGTGGTCTGGGGTGAAATGAGAGTTGGATGGGAATGAATAATGGTGTGACTATACCTGGTGAATAGATTGCAACTCTGTCAATTCCTCGATCCTCTTCTTGCAGTTGTCGTAAAAACACACCAACCGAGTCTGAGATAGGTTTGAGTGTGAACTGGCAGCGTTCACGCCGGGATGGTAGCCTCACAGATATCACAGGTAACCCATTTTGATACACCACTGTCACATCTGAATGAAAAAGACCCATAATCATATGATAATCAGATTTCATTATAAGTTAAAGCTACATTATTACTATTCTTATATAGGGTCTATTATTATCAATGTGGTTTAAAATATTTTCAAAGGTTTAGGAATATGCCCTTTAGTTGAAGGTTATTCTGGGAACTGGTTTATGGAAGATCAATCATATGGATCACACAACTCACTTTTCAGAAGGGAAAAAAAAAAATGAACCATGCAAAGGATTAGATTCTGAGTAGGTCAGAAAGAGACTTACCCAGAAATCTGAGATAAAGATTCTGGTGTTGGTGAATATAAGGCCTAGTTTTATTGAGGAAGATTTTATTAAATAGCCAGAGATTGCTGGGCTAGGCTCCATAACCTGTAGGAGTGGCTCTTAGGAGCCACAGCTTTCAAGAATCCCTGGGGAATAATATGTGAAGACACATTAAAAAGTGAGACCCTTACTCATGAACAGTCAATTCATATTAATGGTATAATTATTTATTCCATATAATAATTTATAGATACAATAACTGCATATTATGCAATATGAATATATTATATGATCAAAACAATTCCTTTTATGTTCTCTTGAACATCATCCTGAGGTCAACGAGAAGCCAAACTCAACTATTTGGGATTTCCTAACAAAAACTATTAAAGGAAACATTATCATAAGCTATAAATCTGAAAAGATTTTCTACATTACAGTATAAAATTCCTATTTCCTCATCTTTTCCATCAACAGTATTGATTTACAATGCCTTAGTCACTAAAACAAATGTCAGAATAAAATAACTCTTTTGAAATAATTTTCATATGATTTTTTAAATAAATAAACTTTGAAGCAGAATTTTTAACATGAGCAACCAAGCATTTAAAGATGATAAGTCAGCACTAGGCTGTGAAGGAAAACAGGCTTTGGAGGCAAATCTGGGATGGAATCCTGGCCTTATAACTTTGGGCATTGTATATAACTTCTCTGAGCCTCACTTTTTTGATATATAAAATAGATTTAATCCTTAGCTGACAGAATTGTCTCAAGGAATAAATAAAGCATTTAAAACACTTAACAAACAGGGCACCTGGGTGGCTCAGTCATGATCCCAAGGTCTTGGGCTTGAGTCTCATGTCAGCTCCCTGCTCAGTGGGGGGTCTGCTTCTCCCTCTGCTCCTGCCCCCACTCATGCTCTCTCTGGATCACTCTCTCAAACAAATCAATAAAATCTTAAAAAAAATAACACACACGGACGCCTGGGTGGCTCAGTGGGTTAAAGTCTCTGCCTTCGGCTCAGGTCATGATCTCAGGGTCCTGGGACTGAGGCCCGCATCAGGCTCTCTGCTCAGCAGGGAGCCTGCTTCCTCCTCTCTCTCTGCCTGCCTCTGCCTACTTGTGATCTCTCTCTCTCTGTCACATAAATAAATAAAATCTTTAAAAAAAAATAACACACTGCTTGATACATGACAATGTTTATTAGCTTTTTAAGAATCAAAAGGTAAGTTCCATAATGTTTCTAAGTATTCATACCCCTCAAAATTGAAGAGTTGAGAGAAAACATAATGTTCTGGAGATTCCAAATACATCACACTTTGCAGCATAGTAATTATTTACATCTTACATCCTTGCTTACTCTCATAATTTATAAGGCCTACAATGTATACAATAGACTCACACTACATTCTTTTTTTTTTTTTTTAAGATTTTATTTATTTGTTTGAGACAGAGTGGGGCAGGAGAGGAGGAGAGGGTGAGGGAGAAGCAGACTTTCCACTGAGTAGGGAGCCCAACTCAGGGCTCAATCCAAGGACCCAGGATGCCAGGGATCACGACCTGAGCCAAAGACAGACACTTAACCGACTGAACCACCCAGGTACCCTTCACATTACATTCTCTCAGTAAATTTTAAAAGTAACCCTGATTGAGGCACAGTTTGTAAATAACACAAAATACTTTTATTTTAAATGGACATTTGATGAATTTTGACACAATAATCAAGATGAAGAACATTTCCATTACTCCCCCAAATTCCCGTTCCTCATCCCAGTTAATCCCTAGGCAACGACTGATTCAATTTTTGTCACTAAAGATTCTATTTAACTTTTTTGGAATTTTTATATTACTGTAATCATATCGTACAGACTCCTTTGTATGTGACTTCTCTCAACATAATGATTTTGAGATTAACACATGTTGCTGCATGCATTAGTAGTTCATTTTTATTGCTGTATGGATATGCCATAATTTATTCACTTTCCTGCTGACTGACATTTGGACTGTTTCCAGCTTATGTCTTCTGGTTTGCATAGCAATGAGAAAAGCTTTTATGATTACCCATTTTCAAGTCTTTGTGTACATATACGTTTTTATGCTATACTTTTCCTCATTCTTTTACTTTTAACCTATGCATGTCTATATTTAAAGTGGGTTTCCTGCAGACAGCATAAAGTTGGGTCTTGCTACTTCATCCAATCTGACAATCTCAGCCTTGTTTGTTTTTTAAAGAATTTATTTATTTCAGAGAGAGATGGAGGGAGAGTACACAAATGGGGGAGGGAAGCAGAAGGAGAGGAAGAGAATCTTAGGCAGACTCCCTCCTGAGCACGGAGCCCAACTCAGGGCTCAATCTCAGGACCCTGGAATCATGACCTGAGCTGAAATCAAGAGTCGGACTCTAACCAACTAAGCCATCCAGGCGTCCTCCCATCTCAGCCTAATTAAAGTGTGTACATTATTTACATTTATGGAACTATAAACATGGTTGTATACGCTACTTGTGTGTAAGTTTTGCTATTTATTTATTGACCCACCTTTTCTTTCTTCTACTTTTCATCTAATCTTGCCCTCTTTTAGATTAACTATTTTTATGATTACATTTAATCTCTACTATTGGCTCATCAACTGTACTTTTTTATGGTTTTAGGGTTTCCCTACAGTTAGGTGTTGGCAAACTTTTTCTGTAAAGGGCTAGATACTAAATACTTTAGGTTTTTGTGGGCCATAAAGATCTCTGTTGAACTACAGAGTGTACTCTGGGGCAGAAGCAATTACTGGCAATATGTAAACAAACGGGCATAGCTATGTTCCAATAAACTTTATTTACAAAAATAAGCAGTGGCCTGGATTTGAACTATTGGGTTTGCTGAACCTTGCTCATGGGTTTATAATTTACGTCTTTAACCTGTAATATTAGAGTTGACTTTCACCTAATTCAGGTACAGTGTAGAGTATCTTAGACCAACACACTTCCATTCCCCTTGCTTTGTACTATTGTTCTCATACATTTTATTTCTACATGTTACAAACCACACAATATGTTTTCACTTTGACAACTAATTACATTTTAAAGAAATTTTAAAATAAGGAAAAATACCTTTTGTATTTACACACATAGTTACCTTCTGGTGTTCCTCATTTATTTATTATAGATCTAATTTTCTATTTAGTATCATTCCTTTTTTGCCTGAAGAGTTTCCTTAAATATTTCTTGTTGGGAAGATGTGTTGACAATAAATTCTCCTCACTATTGATAAGTCCGAAGTTTATTTCACCTTCATTTTTGAAGAAAAATTTGCTGTGTAAAAAATTCTAGGTGGACATATTTTTATTTCTTTTTAGCACTCTAAAGAACTTATGTCTTCTGGTTTGCATAGCATATGATAAGTTCATGTATATTCTTCTTTTTTCCTCTGTATGTATGTCTTTTTTCCTATGGCTGCTTTTAACATTTTCTCTTTCTCACTGGTTTTCAACAATTTGATTATAATATTCCTTTCTATGGTTTCCTAAGTTATTACATTTCTTAGATCTATGAGTTCATAGTTTTCATCAAATTTGAAAAAATTCTGGCCATTACTCAAATATTTTTTCTAGCTCTTACCCCTCTCTTGGGATTCCAATTATACTTACGTTAGACTAGGTAGACTAGGTAGTGTTGTCTCACAGGGCACTGAGGTTCTCTTCATATAGCTTAGGGTTTTTTTTTCCTCTCAGACTCATTTTGGATAGTTTGAACTGCTATACACTTCAATATCACTGATATTTTCTTCTGCAGTGTCTATATCTGTTAATTCTATCTATAACTGCTTTTCATTTCAGATATTGTTTCATCTCTAGAAGTTACATCTGTTTATTTTTATATCTTCTGTTTTTCTTCATATTAGGTTTGTTTTCCTTTTTCCCCCTGAATATGAAGATCACATTTATAGTAACTCTTTTGAAATCCTTGTCTGTTCATTCCATCATCTCTGTCATTTCTAGATTTGTTTCTACTAATTTTTCTTCTGTTTTATTCCCCTCCTGTTTCTTCATATGTCTAGGAATTTTTGATTTGAGGTTACCCATCATTACTTTTACATTGTTCAGTGCTGGATCTTGTATAGTAATTTGCATTTTATTTCGATACTTTCAAGTCCTTTAGAAAGTTTCTTAGGACAGATCAAGAGATTCCTTTATGATAGGGCCAAATTTGGCTCTACTTCTAAGATTCAATGAACACTGAATGTTCATATATTCAGTGATGTCCCTTCTCTGACTGGAGGGAAGTCCAATCATTTCTGGCCCTGTATGAGCACTAAGAATTATTCATTTTACAATGTCTGGTAACTGTTAGTGGGAGTTATTCTAGACTGGTCTTGTGGTTTAGAATTCAGCCAAAGTCCCAGGCTGTGTACGGAGGCATCATAAGGTCACCATTTGTTTTTCTTCTCTCAGAGATCACAGTCTTGTCCCTATTTAAACAATTATTTTACATATTTTGTCTGGTGTTCCAGTTGTTGACAGCTGGGCAGCAATTCCTATAGCAATAAATTCTCTGTGGATACATGATTTGAATTTTTACATAAAAATTAAGAAGACAGAAATTTCTATTTCTTTAATACCTCCAAAGGGGGTACTCTATATTTCCTAAGAAAGAAGAAGCCAAAGATAATATAAACAATATACAGTAAGTACTATCTGAAGTTTTTAATGTCTAAAGATATTTGAAAATTTTATCATTTTCTTTCTCATTTCTAAAAGAACCCTTAGTGGGACATCTGGGTGGCTCAGTTGCTTAAGCATCTGCTTTCGGCTCAGGTCATGATCCTGAGGTCCTGGATCTAGTCCCACACTGGGCTCCTGGCTCAGCAGGGAGGCTGATTTTCTCTCTGCCTGCCACTCCCCAGGCTTATGCTCTCACTTTCTCTGACAAATAAATAAATAAAATCCTTAAAAAAATTTTTTTTAAATAAAACAATCCTTAGCAATCCAGTGTTTCCTTAAAGTCAGAGCCATTAACATGAAATCCTTCCTTCTTCTATAGACAGTAATGATGATGGCATCATAAAATTAGATGACTAACTTATTTATTTCTCTGCTCCCGCCCCCATTATCTTCTTTCTGTATGTGAAAAAAACTATTCAGCCACAGATTTCAAGAAGCAGACAAAGATGAATTTAAATAAAATATGGGAGTCTTAAACACAAAAGCATGGAAGATTTCACTAAAGCATCAGTTTCACAGGTTACGTGCTTAGGGGTTACTACTTTAAAATAACTGAGAAAAAGTTAACAGAGAAAATTGAGGTCTTTCTCAGCCACTTTAAGTTTTTACACTAAAGATCATAAAGCCTTTCAAAGGAGTGAAATATGAAAGCTTTGAGAAACTCTGCATGGAATAACACACTTCAGGACTGACAAAACTTCATTATAATACTGCTTTTGAAATAAATCCCCAGGTCTCCTTCTTTCCCACACACTAATGTAATATAAATGTAATGT
This sequence comes from Spilogale gracilis, assembly GCA_004023965.1. Lineage (NCBI taxonomy): Eukaryota > Metazoa > Chordata > Mammalia > Carnivora > Mephitidae > Spilogale > Spilogale gracilis. Next base: position 123,918 of record PITA01002179.1, read on the forward strand.
AATGTAAATGTAACATAATGTAAATGTTAGATTTCATGGTTTGCAACCAAAACCAACTGCCCAAGTACCTCAAGTTTTACAATATGTAAAATAGCTGCTGGTTGTAGCAGTCACAGTAGGTATTTATAAGCTACTGACAGTTATCAGCTCCTATTCTTTAGAGACAAATATTCTTTTTAAGTGTAAATTGCATCAGGTAGTTCTTTGGTTGGGTTTATTTTTAATTTTTTGCTTTGATTTCCATTTCAATAAAATAAATAATCCAAGTATGTTCTACAGCAGTGTGCTTCAGAGAAACCCAGAAATTACAGGTCAACCAACATGAATATTGAGGAGAATATGACAGTAGATTTAGGGAAGGGATTTTCCAGACTAAGAAGAGAAGTGCAAGGACAACAGACATTCAAGGTTGAAGAAGGAATACATTAAAAACAAAATGTCTTTAGGGCATCAGGTATAGAAAAAGTTGTAAAGTAGAAATGCTTGTTTTTTAGCCAATTGTTAAATGGGAAAGTTAAGTACATTCAGGAAATTTATTTGGTGTTCAAAATAATGAGCAAAATTCCTCCAAATAGATAATCTCATGTATGAACATAACTGTACATATCTTAAGGACTTATGAAAAGGAACTGGTGCAATAAGGAAGGGTATTTCTGCAGAGGAACTTAGAGTTTAACAGTGACTTAAGGTCTTGTTTGTTTCTTTTCCTTCTTTCTGTTGTATTATACATCAAAAATGTAAACTATAAGCATAGACTTTTAGTGTTGGAAGAGACAGAGAAATCATATAGACTATGTCCTTCTTTTGCAGCTAAGGATAATAAAGTCTGGCATGGTTAAATGATATTCCTGAGGTGATAAGAGTTCAACCCAATGCAAAGTGGCTTTGGATCTCATCAACTGACTAAAAAGTCATTTACCCCAGTTCATATATGATTTAGGTTGTTAAATTCAGTGGGACTTTTCTAGCCCTTAACTTGCTTGTTTCAGCAACATCTAACCATGTCAATCAACCTACTCCTTCACTTTACAAAAAGTTTTCGTTTTGGCTTCTGTACCTTTCTGTCTACACTTTCTCATTTTCTTTCATAGGTTCTTCTTCCTATATTCATCCCTTTTGAAAGTTTCTAAGTGCTCTGTCCTTGGCTTTTATGCTTCTCAGTCCACACACTCTCTAAGCCATTTCACGTCCTTCCACACTGCCAGGTACCATCTAAATGCTGATGATGTCCCAACCTACATTCAACTGTCTGAGTTTCCTGTACACATACCTCAAACTAAAAAAATCCTAAGTGAATTAATCTTCCCTGAACCCACTCTGACATTCCTCATTTCAGTCAATAACACCATCATTATTTAACTACTGTCCAATCCAGAAAATTGTCTGGTATCTCTGACTACTCTTAGAACCAGAACATGACATTTATCATTTCTAATCAGTCACCATGTCCTTTGATTGCATTTTCTAAACATCTCTAATCCTTCCAATTCTCTCTACTACTACCATCTTCTTGGTCCAGGGTACCACCACCTTTCTTATATCAGCTACATTGTAACTGGACTCCTTACTTTATTCCAGCTTTGCTCCTGTTCAAAATGTTATCCACACTTAAACAGAGTAATCTTTCTTTTTCCAAAGGAAACCACTATCTTGAAGTTGGTTGTTTGGTGTTCAGCATTCCCACCATGATATACATACGAGCAGGCAGGCAGACAGACCCACACAGACAGACACAGCTCTATATACTATATACGGTATATGGAAGCCAGCCTTTAAGATGGCTCTCTGATCCTTGCCTCTAGGTATTAACATCCTTGTGTGGTCCCATCCCACATCAAATCAGGGCTGGTCTGTAAAAATCAGCAGAATACAGCAGATGTGATGGTGTATAACTTCCCAGGCTATACCATAAAAGACTGTAGCTTCTGTCTTGCTCTCTTGGATCACTTGCTCTAAGGGAACCCCGGAGCCACAAGGACAGTCCTGCAGCCCTATGAAGAAGACAACATTGAGAAGAAGTGGAGTCTCCTATCAAGGACCAGTACTAACTTCCCAGCCATGTTTGAGCCACTTTAGAATTGAGTCCTCCAGTCAAATCTTTAAATGACTGCAATCCTAGCTGACATGGGATTGCAACCCTATGAAATCCTGAATTGCCCAGCTAAACTGCTCCTGAATTCCAAATCCATAAAAACGTGAGATGATGGATTGTTATTGTTTTAAGCCATTAAGTATGGCCATAATTTGCTATATGGTATTAAATAACTAAATACGGCATGGTTTTTGCATGTACTTCAATATTACATAGATGACTGTACTGTATTATTTTTTCTACAACTTGCCTTTTATGCTTAATAATGCTTTGAGATTTATCCAAATTGAATCATATTTCTGGATCATTCATTTAAAGTCCTATATAGAATTTCACCGTATGAATATACCACAATTTATTCATCCCTTGAAAAAACACATTTTTTGGTTCTTTATTATAAATAAAAAGAAGGCAAAAAGAGTTAGCAGCATTCCTTGTTTTTAGTTTCCAATATAAATTTGGCCAAGTTTTCTTTTCCTTTTTGAGCTCTTTGTTTCACATTTTACTCCTTATGCTGTCTGGAATTTACTTTCGTGAGGTAAGAAGTCAATTTTAACAGCAGTATTTATTGAAGAGTCTGCCTTTTCTCCTGATTTACAATGCTAATTCTATCACACATCAAATTTCCATATATGCAACGTTTCTCTAATCTGACCGTACAATCTTCCCTGAACCAGTATTTTACTGTTTTGATTATTATGGTTTAAAAAGACATCTTAATATGTGGTTTGGTCAGCTTCCCCCCCTTTTCTAATCTAAATTTATCTTTGGTATTTGTATAGTTTTAGTCTTTCATATATATTTTTGAATAGATTCAGCAGCTCCTGTTGGGGTTTAGATTAGCATTGCATTGGAGTTTATAAATTCATGTGAGAGAAGCTGACAGTTTTTACAATGTTGTCTTCACATTCATTAATGTGTTAATAACTCTGCATTTATTTTTATCTTATTTTATGTCCTTCAATAAAGTTTTTCTTCTTAATATGTTTTACAGATTTTTTTACTAGCATCATGCCTAGATAGCTTCAAACAATTTATTTTTAATACTCATTTTTACATTCATAAATATAATTCCAAAGGTCCATATGCTTTCTCATTAAATTATATCTTAGACAAAACATAAGATTACCATTTTAGTAGAATAAACTAAATATTATTTTGGTGATAGTAGGCCCTTTCTTACATTATTGCAAAAATACGTATGTCAAAAATATCCTTGAAATCTATAATTAACACATATAAACAAAATATACTTGCTTCACAATAACCTCAGAAGAATCTATTTAACTATGAAAAATAGATCATTGGAATTTTCTTTACATTATTGATAATATATCAAACATACTATATCTGTCACATATTAACATCATTTGAAGCATACTCATGTGGAAAACATGTAAATATTTATGTAGGAAATATCTTTCCACAGCAATATAAGAAGGCTTAATTATAACTTTAGTAGTTTAATAAATCTGGTTGTTTCTCTCTAACCAGCAGTATAAATTAATTTTTAAAAAAGATTCTATTTATTTTATTTAAGAGAGAGAGAGAGAGAACAAGGGAGGAGCAGAAGAAAGGGACAAGCAGCTCTCTGCTGAGAGCAGAGCCTGATGCTTGATCCCAGGACCCTGAGATCATGACCTGAGCAGAAATCAGGAGTTGGACACTTAACTGAGCCACCCAGGTGCCCCTATAAATAAATTTTAATCACATCAACTACATATTTCACTTTGCGCCTCAGGTGAATCAGTATTTATACAACTGAATCTCTGTCAACTATGTAAAGCTATTTTTTGTGAAGTTATTATGAGGCTTAAATGATGAAAGTTGGAAAAACACAAAGTTATAAATCATCTTTGAACACATGGTATTATCAGTCTGATACTAAATAGCCATACAACCTATGTACCTTTTGTTATTAATTCTGGTTTTTTTGAAATGAATTCAACATTTCTCATAAATGTCAAAACCATTTGTGTTAAAAGATCAGCCCCTCCTTTCTTTCCATTCATGTATTCATTTTACTGAGAACTAAAAATTTTTGTATGCTTTTATAAAAATGAAGTCCTGTCCCAATATAGGACTGTAACATTTTTTCCTTTTAAAACCAATGCTTTGCTGCTGTGAAAGTAACTTTATTAAACCTTGACGTTTGGCCTACTTTAACTTCTGGGTAGCGAGAAGCAGAATACAGTCCTAAAGCCCAGACAGGGGAGCACGATAGAGAAAGCATGGTTGTGGAATCTCAGCTTGATAGTACTCCAGTTCTTCTACAGGAGACACCTTAATCCATGGGCACACTACTGAATAGAACTGTACTTCAGTTTTCTCACAACGTAGGCGTTCTAATATCTCACAAGGCTGTTGAGAAGATTGAATGAGAATATGTGGGGGAAAAATGCCCGCTTTAATAGTTTCTCTTGATTTTCCTAAAAACTATAGTCTTAAAACCCGAAGTCTAAAATCATAGAATACATCCAATCATGTCTTTAAATCTCAAGAAAATAAATCTGACTTGTTCCACTAAGGGCAACAAGAAGAAAAACAGCATATACTATACAAACCAATTCCATGTTTCTTAGTATTTTGACCTTTTTGAGACACTGATAAAGGTATGGATTCCTCCCTTGGCCCTATTTCCTGAACAAACTCAAATAATTTATACATAAACATTTTATATATAATTTATTTTATTGCATCAGTAACTGATTTCCTTCATATTCCCTGTTATGAACTGAACTGTGTAGCTCTTCCTCCCATTCATATGTTAAAGCTCTAATTTCCAGTGTGACATGTGGAGATGGGTACCTAGGGGGTAAGTAAAGTTAAATGAGGTCATAAAGTACAAAGGACAAGCCCCAATCTGTTAGGACTGTGGATTTTTTTTTTTTTTAAGATTTTATTTATTTGACAGAGAGAAACATAGCCAGAGAGGGAACACAAGCAGGAGGAGTGAGAGAGGGAGAAGCAGGCTTCCCGCCAAGCAGGGAGCCCGATGTGGGACTCGATCCAGTGTCTCCGGGATCATGACCTGAGCCAAAGGCAGTTGCCCAACCAGCTGAGCCACCCAGGCACCCCAGGACTGTGGATTTTTAAGGAGAGTTAAGAACTCTCCCCACTCCCCACCATGTGAGAACACAGACAGAAAGTAGCTATCCACAAGCTAACAGAGTTCTTACGAGAACCAGACCATGCTGGCATCTTGGCCTCAGACTTCTAGACTCCAGAACTGTGAAAAAATAAATCTTTGTTGTTTAAGCCACCCAGCCCATGCTATTTGGTTATGGCAGCCCAAGCAGACTACTACGTTGACATATTTTTAAAATAAATGTTGACAAAAACTGAAGTATTTTCCTCATTTTTAAACCCCAATTAATGGCCATTTCTTATTTTTCTAAAGAGATAAAGCAAAATTGTATAAATTGAATACAGTAAACTTCAATTCTATATAAAAATCATTTCAATCACAAGATTGCTATTGTTTGGTCTGTATAGAGAGGTCACAAAAAGGCCTGGTTTCGGAACACGGTTAACTTGAATATGATCTTTGATGTCTAAATGGTTGTGCCTCTTTGTTTTCATGAAAAGGAGTGAAAACTCTGAAACTCTGAGAAAGATATGTGGTAACAGATATAATCACGGATCACCTTGCCAGATGATGATAGTAGGCTAGGTGTTGTAAGGAAACTAAGAATTTCCTAAGATTCTTAGAACTGAGAGGCCCCTGGGTGGCTCAGTCAATAGACTTCGGCTCAGGCCATGGTCTCAGGGTCCCAATCAAGCCCTGCATTGGGCTCCTGCTCGGCAGTGAGCCTACTTCTCCCTCACCCACTCCCCCTGCTTGTGTTCCCTCTCCCACTGCATCTCTCTCTGGCAAATAATAAAAATAAAATCTTTAAAAAAATAAAAGACTCTTAGAATTGAATTCGTATCAAAGTCACTGCTTTGTTGCAGTATCAAAAGAAAAAACTACAAATCCCAAACTCCATTTTAAGGTTACTGACTGGAGGTAATCTTCAAGAGCCCTGAGGTTTTTCAATTCTTGTAGAGAAACTGATAAAGCTTTCTATTCATGACTAGCCCCAGAGAAACTTCCTCCAGCAGCTGGGAAACTCACAAGGTTGTCTATTTCTAATTACTGCTTGGTTAAAGGAGCTCATGATTGTTCTATCAAATTTGTAACAAGGACTAAAAGGTCTTAAATTGGAAGATTACGCTCATTCATAAAATCCCAAATAAATCAAGACATAGTAAACTCCTCTTTATACTAAATTTTCTCTTTTCTTAAAGAGCAAAACTCCTGTCTAAAGTTTAATCAAGCAAAGGAAAATATTCTATTTTGATAAAATCTTCTTCTCATGATGGTGATTACTTCTGTGGTAGCAGGCAAGGCTTCTTTTAGGGCTGTTGGAAGAGACTTCAACTACAGAATGTGCCAATGAAAAAAAAAGAAACCCAATGTATTATTACAATGGGTGGGGCTCCTTTCTTCTCTGAGGCAATATAAATATGCATGTTACTAAGCTTGGAAGATGCACCATCTGTGCAGAGTACCAAGATCTTCCTTAGCATCAAAAAAATTTTCTTTTCTGCTGGTTATTTTGGCAAAGAAATTTAACAATCTTTCAAAGATGGTGACAACCATTAATGTTAACAGCCTTTCTAATTTCTGTAAGAGAATCTCACATATTTGAGATTTTTCTTTGACTGTGTCAACATGCTCATTAACTGATAAAAACTAGGAACTAACTCCTTAGAAAAATCGGTACTTTTCATCAAGTTGCACTCTGGAGGGAAATGGGATAATTTCCAATTCCTTCAAAACTTCAAATTATTGAATAAATGATAGGACTCCTAGAATGGATGACATCAACTGAAATTTTATATAAATTTGCTTCTACTCCAAGCTAAGTCAGTTCAAAACTGTCAGCACATAAAACTTAAAGGTCTTTCCAATTTCACGTGGCAGCTTTTCTTGGCAATGTGAAAGTCAATTTTATAGAACCTTTTCAAAAAAGGCTTTTGTGATAGAACAAATTCAATCACATTTTGGTAGTTCCTAAAAAAATCCAAACTGTAAGATATATTTTAAAAATGGAAAACTATAAGCTTTTTCAGCTTTTCCAACTTTATACCTAGGCTGGTAAGAACTCTGCCACATTAAAAAAAAAAACATAAGGCTTCACATTCTATCATATTTGGTGATTAGGTGATTTCATTATTTTCATTTCTTTTTTGTTGTCAATTTTTTAAAAAGTTGGAGGGGGGGTGCCTAAGTGGCTTAGTTGTTAAGCAACTGCCTCCAGCTCAGGTCTTGATCCTGGAGTCCCAGGATCGAGCCCCGCATCAGGCTCCCTCCTTGGCGTGAAGCCTGCTTCTCCCTTTCTCACTCCCCTTGCTTGTGTTCCCTCCCTAGCTGTGTTTCTCTCTATCAAATAAATAAATAAAATCTTAAAAAAAATAGTTGGAATGAAAGATATTAGTGGGGTAATTTATGTCCTCAACACAGTGAAGACAATAAATATAAAATTTCCAAATGTGTATAGGAGTGGCCTTTAATAAAACAAGATGACTCAAACAAATCTTTCTTTTCCCCAAACGTATTTGGAAAAGCAACAGGAAAGCTCTACCATATAAAAAGAATCCTTAGAAATCAATACTAAGATGGTCAATTTGTTTTTAAATGGGCAAAAAGTCTGAATACTTTACTAAAGAAAATATTTGGTTAATAAACACATTAGAAGATGCTCAACATCAGGATGCCTGCGTGGTTCAGTTGGTTAAGCTTCTGCCTTTGGCTCAGGTCAAGATCCTGGGGTCCTGGGATTGAGCCCAGAGTCGGGCTCCCTGTTCAGCAAGGAGTCTGCTTCTCTCTTTGCCCCTCCCCCTGCTCATACTCTCTCTCTCTCAAATAAATAAATAAAATCTTAAAAAAAATAAAATAAAAGATGCTCAACATCACTAGTCATCAGTGAAATGCAAATTAAAAATCACAACGAGGGGTGCCTGGGTGGTTCAGTCAGTTAAGTGTCTGCCTTTGGCTTAGGTCATGATCCCAGGACTGGGACTGAGCTCCCACTCAGCAGGGAGTCTGCTTCTTCCTCTCCCCCAGCCCTCGCAACCCCCAGCCCCCCATCCATTCTAGGAGTGCTCTCTCTCCCCCTCACTCTCTCTCTCAAAACAAAAAATAATTTTAAAAAAACCCCACAGTGAAATAATATTACATAGCCACTAAAATATCTATATCAAGAAGACTGATCCAAGTAAGTATTGGGGAGGATACAGGGAAACTGGAATACTTATATGTTGCTGGTGGGAATGCAAAGTAGTACAGCCATTTTGGAAAACAGTCTTGTAATTTCTTCAAAAGTCAAGTATATACCATATAATCCAGCCATTCCACTAAGTATCTACCCAAGAGAAATGAAAACATATGTACATACAGTCATCTTAAGCAAATGTTGATACCAGCAGTATTAACAGTCCAAAATGGAAAACAATCCAAACATCTTTCACTTGGTAAATAGAAAAAAATGTGATATTCCCATATATTAGAATATTTCTCAACAGTAAAAATAAAGGAAATAATTGCAATACCCACTACAACAGTGATAAACCTCAAAAGCATTATGATATGCCAAAGACTACATATTACAGGAGTCCATTTATATGACATTTTTGGAAAAGATTTAATTATTTGAGGCAGAAAGTAGATTAGTGGTTGCCTGAGGCAGAAGGTGGGAGAAGGGACTCTCTCCAAAGCAGGAACAAGAAAACTTTGAGGGATGAAGGAAATAGTCTAAAGCTGGACTATTCTGATGCTATGACATGATACGTGAATTTATGGTATGTAAAATATATCTTAATAAAGCTTTAAAAAAAAAGTAACAGCGCAAAAACCAAAGAAAAGGGTGGGACACATATGTAGTTCTTCAAGACATCCATAGACCTTAGGTTAAGAATTTATATATTATCGATACTTGGGTTGATTAAATAGAAGATTTTAGTTTTTTAAGATTTTATTTATTTGAGAGAGAGAGAGAGAGAGAGAGAGAGAGAGAGATTAAGAGAACAAGTGGGAGGAGAGGCAGAGGGAGATGCAGACTCCCCACAGAGCAGGGAGTCCAACGCAGGACTTGATCCCAGGACCCTGGGATCATGACCTGAGCCAAAGGCAGATGCTTAACTGACTGAGTCACTCAGGCGCTCTGATTGTTTATTCTTAAATTGGAATTAACTCTTCATTACTAGAATTATTTGCCCTCAAACAATTCTTGTAAGAAATCTTGTACCTTTTGTTAATTACAAAATAACACCACTGTCTACCACAATTCTCAATACAGAATTAATTCAGTAGCATTACATTCTGGATAGAGAAATGAAGACAACTAGAAGAGGCCATTTTCCTTGTTCTTATTCTAGATCACTTTTGGCACTGTCCCAACTGCTATGGTGAAGATTCATCCTGGCTCACGCTATTAAAAATTGTCAGGAAAACTCTGGTTGTCACCTTTTCATCCTAAAAGTATCCAGGGTTGGATGATCAATTATATATTCAACCAGTCTGTAGCAGAATTACTCTCATCCTTACGTTCCATTAACATAAAGGGGAACCCCTTGAAGGTTCTGGAGATCTTAAGTAGATATAAACAGTACAATCATAAAGATTTCACTGTTAGTCATTTTATAGTTGAAGAGCAGGGGCACAGAGAAATTAAAATGAGAAGCCTCAAGCCACATTTTTAGATTAGAGGGCTTTAACACTACCAGCAGCACCATTACTTTATAGAGTAAGTAGTTCTGGTGGACAAGTACCATTGATGCAGGGTAAGTACATTTTTCTCTCTGAGGTGGTACTTTTACTATGTTCTCCATTTCACAGATGAGAAAAGGGATTTGAGAAGCTAATTACCTTGCCTACGGTTATAAGGTGGCTAAATGGTGGAAGTAGAAAGTAAACCAAGGTCTGCGTGATTCCAAACTTGTCTCTTACTTAACTTCTAAGTATAATGCATCTCCTGAAAGGGAACCCGGGGACGGGAGCAGGTACACACGTGTGTGCCTGTGCACCATGAATCCAAAGCAGTTCTCAGACTAAGGGTCTGTGAGCTGGATTGAGGGAGTCAAGGATGTTATGTATCACTAAGCAATTATGTGTAAATTCCCCTATGGATATATATATATATATATATATATATATATATAACTTTCCTCTAAGGAAAGAGTCTAGAGCTTTCACCAGATCTTCAAAAATATTTGTGATATAAGAAAAACTAAGAACATTTTAGACTGTTTTGGTAAGAAAGTTAGACATTTAAGATAATATATACCCTTTATATCAGCTATTATAGTCATAATTAGAAGACGTGTCAAATACCACAATAAACAATTACTGAAAGGTAGTAGAGATGAGCCATAAATGAGGTATATAAATATAATGTAGTATTTTAGAAGTTGTACTTTTAAAAAAATGGGAGTCCTCATTTAATGCAGAACATGATCCAGCAGCCTCAACTCAGAGCAATGAATGATGGCAGAGACATTTACTACTGGTGGCTAACTCTATTGAAGTAGTGGTGCATTAGGCAGTTTTCTCATATGCTATACAGACCTAAGGTAAAATTGGTTTAGAAGTAAAAATAAGAAAGCTGTATAATTTGGGGAGAGTAAGGAAAATGAGTTGCATTAAATAAATTATGTGCTTCTATTTCTTATTAACTAAGATGAGATGATTTCCTTTAGAAGAGCAATAGTATGGTAGGAATTTGGGGAGCCATACTTTTTTTTTTAAGTACCTATCTTTTCAACACCTTATGCAACACAGGGCAACCTACTACCATTTACATCCTAGAATAATATTCATCCAGATACCCCAGTACAACTATACCATTGTTACATTATTGAAATACTTCCATATAAGGTAAAAGTCACTGCATTAAGTTTAAAGAGCTTTGGGTCAGGGGAGAGGATGGTTCTCATAACACTGCAAGTATCTATTCTGAAGAGTAACAGGTGATCCTAGGACTTTCAAAATTCCTCTGAGGCTTCTTCACTTTAGGTGTCTATAGTTTGCTAGATGCTCTTTTGATTGTTGCTTTGCCTATAAATTGATATTTATTGTTGAAATCAGAATTCTAACAAACTAAACTTGATACAGAGGAAATGCATATGACATTCAACCCCAAGCAAACAATCTAAGCTGTAGATATGCAATACTGGGTAAGAGAAATGAAGTAAGGTGGTAAACACATTCCCCTACTACTGTAACAATAACCAAAGCCTCCATCCTGTTGCCAGCAGGACTATCTGTGGTCCCCAAGCATCTGTTCATTCTTTCTCACATCAAAGGGTATTTCAGCCTTTAGTCGAAGGGAAGAAAAAAAAATCAGGGCAGGAGGTCTCAGATTTTGAGCTGCTTCTGTCTAGACACTGATGACAAAAAGGGCCTGGAGAGTTTCATCATGATCCATAATAGGAAGACCCAATGGTTAGGAAATACCAAAGACGGTACTTCTGTGATCTTCACATTACATATGTCTGCAGTTTTAAAACATAAATGAAAAGAAGAGATAACAACATTCCATGATCTATGAAACCTTGATGGGTCTATTAGTTTTTCTTTCTGATCTCTCATCTAAATTCACTGCACCTTCATTCAAATTTTATTTCTCTTCTTTAGCACTGCCCACCCCCTTTGGCTTCTCTTCTGATTCCAAGTCCATCTTAAATGAAGGAGTATGATTAATACATTTGTATGATAGAGAATGAGAAATACTGAGTTAAGGGGGAAAAATCATATATAAAAAAATGGATTTGCCAAAACTCACCATCAGAGGGCACAACAGTACTGCAATAAACAACTCCCAAATTCTGCCAAAAAGAGAGCCTCTGGTGCACCTAGAAAATAAAAACACACATCCACAGTTAGGACAGAGCAACAAATGTGTGTGTATATGATAAGTAACTTTTTGATTATTTAAGTAATATGCATTCTTTGTAGGAAGTTAAAAAATTTAGTTTTTTAAGAAAGTCTCTCACACTCATATCATCCTAAGATCATAGTGATGAATATTTTGGTTTTCAAAATTTTATACAAACATTTATATATACACATATCGTATAATTGCTTTTTCATCTACTTTTTATTATTTTTTATTTTTTTTATTTTTAAAGATTTTATTTATTTGACAGGTAGAAACACAGCCAGAGAGGGAACACAAGCAGGGGTAGTGAGAGAGGGAGAAGCAGGCTTCCCGCCGAGCAGCGAGCCCAATGTGGGGCTCGATCCTGGGTCTCCGGGATCATGACCTGAGCCGAAGGCAGTCGCTTAACCAACTGAGCCACCCAGGCACCCCTCATCTACTTTTTAAATGCTACTGGTTTTAAGGGCTATCCAGTCTAAACTAAATTTTCATTCTTCTTCCTATTGCTAGCTTTTAGACCTGCATTCCCTTCATAACTAGCTGTTATGTAGTTGTATCATGAATTTGCTGTTATTGGATAGAGATCTAGTCTTTCTGTTCACTTTCCCTTTTTAAAAATTCTTTTATTTTATTTTAAAACTTGGTCAGACAGCCTCACTCCTAGAGTCGCTAATAATTTCCTTCCTCTGAATATAAGAAGGAAATCACTTAAAATCTTAATACCTTCTATAAGAGTAGTGTCATTTTTGTAGATTTATGTCTAGAATTTAGTTTCTCACAATTAAACTAAGTTTCAAAAAGAATATTAAATATGTTTCTGACTTATCAAATGATTCATTTATCTCTTTGTACCTTTTACTTCCCCAGCCACACAAAGAATTAAAGGAAGGCATTAATCGACTAAAAAACAATGTCTGCCTCTGAGGCAGATAGAACGTTCCATTCCATCAGCTCTAAAAGAAAAATCATTTAGGACTCTATGATAAGAGATAACTTAACACAACCATGATGCATAACAAACTTTATATCCTCCGTGTGAATATCAATTCCCGCCTTCTTCCAACTTAAGAAAGCATGCAGAAATACGAGACTGACATTTGCTAAAAATGTAAATACAGTAGTCCCCTCTTACTCACAGTTGCTTGCAACGACATATAGTACTAAATCCTTATGTTTTTTCTAATACATACATACTTAAGATAAAGTTTAATTTATGACTTAGGCACAGGAGATTAGCAATAATAGCTGATGATAAAATAGAACTATAAGAATATACTGTAATAGTTATGTAAATGTGGTCTCTCAAAGCATCTTACTTACTGTGCTCACCCTTCTTCTTGGATGTAAAATGAAAAATGTAAAATGATAAAAAACGCCTACATGATGAGATAAAATGAGGTGAATGACATTGGCATGATCTAGTTTTTAATGACTAATGACCTTCTGACCATATGTCAGAAAGAAAATCATCTGCTTCTGGACTGCAGTTGATTATGGGTAACTAAAGTGAAACCACAGATAATTACCAGACTATAAATAAGTACAGACAATAAGATAATTACTAGACTTAGTTCACAGCTGATCATGATACACTAATGTGTTTTCATGCTGTTCAGAATCTTTAAGTTTTTTTTTTTTTTTTTTTTAAGATTTTATTTATTTGACAGAGAGAAACACAGCCAGAGAGGGAACACAAGCAGCGGGAGTGAGAAAGGGAGAAGCAGGCTTCCCGCAGAGCAGGGAGCCCGATGTGGGGCTTGATCCCGGGTCTCCGGGATCATGACCTGAGCCGAAGGCAGTCGCTTAACCAACTGAGCCACCCAGGCGCCCCCAGAATCTTTAAGTTAATATATACAATGACTTTACTGTAACTTTCAGACTTTTTTAAAACAAGTTTCAAGACATTTAGTTAAACTTAATTTTACACACTGATTCAGGGATGCTTTGGTTAAAGATGGGTATGCTGGGAAACCCCACAATCCTGATCTTCTGCTTGAGCCCTGTAAGGGGTCCAAAGAATCCTTGGACTTCATAAAGCAGTTTGAAAACTAATGCTGGAAGACAGGGGAAGATGAATCCTACACCTTATTCTATAAATGAGAAAAGTGAGACCCACAGAGGGAAAGTGACTTAAGAGTCACACATTAGACAGAATTGGGATTTAGAATTCAGGTCTTACTTACTGCTAAGCATCTTCTAAACAAAACACACAGGGCCTTGGTCTTATCCTCTGCAGGTCTTTTTGTTTGACTATGCCTAGGTACTTTCTATTTAAAATGTTTCTTATTTAAAATGCTTAAGTTATTTCTTTTGAAAAGATAAAACAGGTACATGATACAAAATTCAAAACACAAAAACTAAACAAAAAATTAAGTCTTTTACACTTAATGTTGGTCTTCCTCCCATCCCTGTGGTCCAGCAACACAGTTCTCTCCAGAGGTAACTTATTAAATCTGAATATCCTATCAAAGATGGTGTTTTTATATATATAATATATAATATAATATATATATATATAAGCTTGTGTGTATATATGTATGTATTTGCAGAGATTTTTTTTTTTTTTTTTTTTTCCTGATCCCAAACTGAATCAGTCACTGAGTAAATTTATTAGATGTTTTATTTTTAAAAATACAAATGGTAGCATGCTAGAGTTCCATTGTTCATGTGGATTTTTTTTTTTTTAACTTAACTCACTATATTTAGTGACTGAATAAAATTACATTGGTTAAATAAATTTTATGGTACATCTTTATGATTGCCTGTTGGCAATCTTTTATTATTTTAACATATGATACTAGAATGAATATCCTTATGTGTAGGCACCAATATCAGAAGAGAAAATACTTCAAATGCCAAGTTAAAGGTATGTACACTTTAAATTTTGAAACTGACTGCCAAATTGTTTTTCATGGAAATTTACATGAATTCACATACCTACAGATTATCTTTCTATTCACTAAATGAGCATCTGATTCCTAACACTGCCAAAACAATGGATCATTAAACTTCTTTATTTTGCCATTGTCAAAGTTGAGCAGTATTTCATTTTTTTATTAAAAAAGTCAAGATTTTTACTGAGTTATTTGTATTTGCTTTTTTTTTAAATCTGAGAGTTAATTGAACTAAGTATTTATATCTTTGCCCTTTTTTCAATTTAGATCTTGGCCATAGAATATTATTTTGTAAAAGTTCTTTAAATATTAAGAAATTTTTTGTCAACAGAACACATTGCAATCTTCTCTGTAACTTAAGGGGCTTGTGTCACAAATCTTAGAGGCCTTCCCTACTTTGAGAATATAATAAGTCTCCGTTCGCTTCTTTTAGTTTAATTTTTCAGATTTAAATAATTGATTCATTAGGAATTAATCTTGGTTAAAGTTAAGTAGAAATCCAACTAATTTCCCACGAATAACACAGGTGTCCTGTGTTTAAATAATCCCCCCCCCCCCATTTGAAATGCTCCCTTTGTAACTTTCCAAATACCTATACAAATTTGGATCTTTTTCTGAATTACTATTCTGGTCCACTGATTTGTCTGTTTATGCCCTAGTGACTACATTATTTCAACATTCTAGCTTTATAATATATTTTAGTCCCTGGGAGGGTGGGCTAGTTTTAGTTTTGCCCGATTACTTTCCTTTAAGAATTTTCCTGGTTATTCTCCAGCTCTTGAATTTAGAGTCAGTTTGTCAAGTGACACAACACAAACACACAATCCCATTAATTTCAAAGCAGTCTAAGAGCACTAAAATCACAGAATTTGTAATCACCTTGCCTGACTTTAGATGCTGATTCAATAACTTACTCTAATTTCAACTTGGAGCAAATTAGTCTCTTTGAGTCTCAGTTTCTTCACTGAAAAATGGACAAAGAGTAATACCAGTACCTACCACATAAACTTGCTGTGAGGAATAAATCTAATACAAATAAAATATTTAGAACAGTGCCTGGCATAAAGTAACAGCTCAATAAATGTTAACTAGTTTTTTGTTTTGAAATTGAGATCATATTAACTCTAATTAACATAATGGAAACTGACTTCCATATGATTTTGAGTCTTCATATCCAAAAACCTTTTAAGTCTTTCCATTTAAGTCTGTATTTATGTCATTGAAAGCATTTTAAGGTCTTCTTCACACAGATCTTGTATGTCCCTTTCCCTAATGTATGCTTCTTGTAATAAGTATTATTTGTACTAATCTTGTCCAATATTAAGATCACGACCCCTGCACTTGTTTTTAGCTTGTATATGCCTGTTTTGCTTTACCTATCCTCTAATTTTGTTATTCTTTCAGAGTCTGTTTTGGAAATGATTCCAAATAATTTTTTGTGATCGAATCTGGGAATCATTTAATAAGAAAGTTTAGCCTATTTATATTTATTAATATAATATATATTTAATCTCCTTTTAGTCATCAAATATTACGCTATAAAATTCTATGCTTTGTTTTTATTGTTGTTCTTCTTAAAAAGTTTGCTTTATTTTAGTTACACACGTATTTCTTCTGATAATATGGAAAGTTTACCTTGGTTTAGTAGTTATTTCAGAGTAAAGGTCTAAGTTCTTTTAACAGCTTTTAAGGCCCAATGTTATCAGATACCCTATTATCTCTCAGACTTCATCTCTTACCCCTCTCCCTCTCAATTATTCTGCTCTAGCCCCTTGAGACTCTGTCCTGTTTCTTGTATGTACCAGCTCTGCTCTTGCTTCAAGACTTCTGCAATAGTTATTACTTCTGAATAGAATATTATTTCTCCAGGAAACTATCAGGTTCCCTCACTTCCTTCAAACGTTTGCTCAAATTTTACTTTCTGAGTGAGGCCTGCTCTGGCTACCCAATTTAAAATGTTAATCCAAGAAGTTAAGATGGCAGAGTAGTTAGGGTACCCAAAGTTTGTCTTGTCCCTTGAATACAACTACCTAGTTATCAGTTCATTCAGACTATCTGTGAAATCAATCAAAGATCT